>KV751318.1:13083184-13114304 GCA_001698575.1 Mola mola
AAGACTCATGACAATATTTTGCAAACTGTATTTTACAAGATTCTGGAAGCAGAACACGCTGAGAAACATGAATGGGTGTGGGGGAGGAGAATGCAGAGGAAGCGCTAAATGTGTTCAGTTTTCACCTCCATGACTTCCACTTCCAAGGCAGGACCTCTGACGGGGTGGCAGGAGAAGATTGAGAGGTCAGGTGTCTTGGTGTAAAGACCACAAGGAGTGGAATATGGGGGCTGATGGGGGGCAGTAGCCAGTCACAACCCCGAAAGTGAGAAAAGGGAAAGAATCAGCTGTGCAGCAGGAAGGTGCAAAAGTGACTGATAGAAGCGATAGGGAGAGAATTTGTGGCTGGGCTGGCATATTTATGCCAAGATGGGACCAAAATGTCTTGACTACAGGTTGACTTGACTTGAATTTATAGGGGTAAGAGGGAAACAGTGATTCCATGTCTCTGCAAAGCAATGATAAAAAATGGGAGATAAAAATGAAAAAAAGTGTATAAATTTGTAACACCAAAAATTCAAAGCCCTTGTGATTAATTTAAGAGTCTGTGACATATTCACTACTATAGATGAATATGTTAATGTATATAAAGATTTTTTTTTTTTTTTTTGAGCAGCCACCGAACACTATATTGCTGCATGTTTTTTCGTGTTGTAACATAAATAAATATAGTCTTCTTTGTCAGGATCTTTTAAATTAGTCTATCTTTTTTTTTTTTCAGAGAATCGCAGACTATGAAATTGACTCAACGCATCAGACACCCAATATATCATCACATCATAAAGCTGTTACAGACAAATGCATGTGTTTCATTGATCAGAAACAGAGCAACATGGATATACCAGTGGCACATATGTTTACGATTCCTGTGACTCTTTGGTTTGTTCTTTTAAATCCTGGGTCTTCTTGTCTTGCTATGCATTAGACTCACTTCATTAAACAGCTCTGTGCAACCTCTCCCGGGTAGATAGCTCACAATTAGCTGTTAGGTCGAGCTCGTGGCTGTGCAGCTACCTCCAGATTAATGGGCGATATCTGCTGGCATTGAACCAGTTAACCCCAACGCTCTACAGTCCTGTAGGTTGATTCTCATCAAGAAAAGCAGTACAGCAAACTTTTCGCATTAGAAAGCACTTTTAATGTATGTTAATATCAAATGTAGGAAAAAAATAATTGTATTTGTTTTAACAAGAGGAACAGAAAGGAAAGTGCTGCTCTTACTTTTTTGTTTGCTTTTTCAGTAAAGTCAGAGCAAACACAAAAAGTGATGCCAGGAAAGAAACTTTTTCAAGGAAAAACTAATACATTTACTGTATTTAATTCTAATCAGGCCTTGCTGTAAATAGATGCTTCATTAATATGCCCTGCTCAGTGTCTTTTATTTTATTTTAATTTTTTTTTCAAATTGTATAGCAGATGTCACTGATACAAACTCAAAACACATGCATGTGCACACCCACACATAGTTCGCTTTGGCTCAACTAACCATACAGAAATCTATGACTGAGTCATTTTGATTATTCAATGCAGAATAATTTAGCTAAGCATGATGCTGTCAGAATTTGTACGAACTGTGTAGTATTTTTTCCTGTGAGAAATGTCCAGCGCTGTTTAGGCCTTCTGACCGCCATGGCTGAAATGAACCCTTTGGCGTGGAGCTCCTGGACTGTGGCACCACCGCTCTGCTCTCTTGATTAGCCTTGTGGAATGACTGCTCTCAGTTATTTATCCAGGCCACTCAACAATTTCTTCTCTCCTTGGACTAAATTGCCTTGAACATTTTGTAGCAGTGAGGAAAGGAAGAAGTAGGCGAGGGGCCACATGCGAAGAACTGATGAGGCCGCCGCAGTCCTTGGGTCTGATGATTTTTGATGATTCTTCTTGTTTTAGGACATAAACAATGTGTATGTGTATGTGTGTGTGTGTGCGTGTGTGTGTGTGTGCGTGTGTGTGTTTCCATATGGACTACTGTGCACTGGGAATGAGTGAAGAAGTGTTTCACTGTTGGTCAAGGCCATGCTCCTTTCTGTTTTACCGCAAGACACAATGTTAGAGAAAGTAGTAGATAATGGACGAGGGATTATTGAGAGGATATAAAGCATTGGAAACAACCAAACAACATATCAGTTCAAGAATTTTAATTTCTTCATAATTTTAAAGCTAAATTAATGCTAAAATCACACATCCCATTCCTGTGTTTGTTCTCTTTTTCTTTGACACAACAACCAGTACGCACTAGGGTTCTCTTAGAAGCGGCCAACTTTAACAAAGCTAACTTAACTGAACAGGTTGGTAATCCATCCATGGTTGTAAATTTGACCAGTTATGAGATTGATTTGGTAATCAAATTTTTAATACCCTATAATGGAAATTTTGTGCAGTATCAAATAAGTGCTGCAGGTGCCAAATGAAAATGCACAAGAGGCCCGCCCAAATGTTTAAAAAAAATGAAAAAAAAAAAAAAAAATAGATAATAATAATAGATTAATAAATCATTCTAAATCAATTCAGCTAAAAAATATTTTTTGTTGATATGAAAAAGATGCTTAAATATTAGATAAATCCTGAACAAATTCATTGTTATTAAGTCGTTATCTACTTGATTGCCCCAGATCTAAATTCAGATCTAAAGCAGAGACTGACAGAGACATAAAGTTGATATAAAAACAGGTTAGTATGGCAAGGAACCGACCATTTATAACAGATTGCAGTTACAGTTAGACTCGTCGCTCGGACTATTTTGTATTATATTACATACAACATATACATTTTGGCACAAACATCTTTACATTTTTAGTTAAATATTAAAAAAATCAAAATATACTTTAAGCACAAGACGTGGATTGTTTTCTTGTAAGCTAAAAATAGAACTACAGTATATTCTTGAAGGTCAAATACATGACTTTTATTGAGTCATGGCACCAGAGTGACAGCATCTAAGGACAAAATCTTAAATTAAAAAATAAAGTTATGTGGTAAAAATTAAAAAAAAAAAAAAAAAAGTTGAGAAAACTCAAAAATTCAAGGCAACCTACCACAATAAGGTTTGTTTTTTTTTGTTCTGGGCCTGGACAAAAGACCTTAAGTTTAGAGTTTTATCAAATAAAAAACCTCCACTGACCTTCCCCTTTTCTTCCTGTTCAGCTCCATAGTTCCGTTGTGCCCTTGTAGACATCAAACACCCTTTGAGAAGGGTTATTGGACAGTTGTTTTGACATTTTCTTGTATTTTGCTCGTTGCCATGTATGCAGTGAGTGACAGTGCTGGAAGAGCAACTGATCCATTGTTGTATCGGCCTTCCGACATCTATGGGGCCGAAAAGGGTCACTAGGTAGATTTTAGTAAAGCCTGAATACAGAACCTAGAACAGAACATACGGAACAGCGCAATTCAAATATGAATCAACGCTGTTGAATTATATATGTCTTACCTCAGATTTTCCAGAAGTATTTTTCAGTGTACTATTTAGCTATGAGAAATTTTCTTCTCCAGAAAGTTTCCATTTATGCATCAACTGTGTTTGATTCCTCTGCATGAAGCATCGAAGTCACTTTCTCTCCAGGCCGGAGTCGATAACATGTGGGTGGATGTAAGCGAGTGTGTATGAGTGAGCATATATTTTTTCATGCGAGCATGAAATAACGGTTGTGCACTTGTGTGAGCGTGCACACCGAGTACATTGATGTGCTTTCTTTTGTGAAACGTACAGTTCTAAAAGCAACGCCTTGCCTAAAAAATTACAGACATTACAGACAAATACATATAACAGAGAGAACATGTACTGGAGTTTATATTTGGGCACAAAATAGCACCAGTATTAAACACTGTTATACCTTATAGCATAAGGCTATAAAATTACCTGGGGAAAAAAAAATAGCACATACTGTAACTGAATAGTGCAAAGTGAACCCAAGCAGTTATTAAAAGTTAACAGAACATGCTGAGCATTAGCCGCTCTATCAGACCGTGCCAAAGCACTATCATTGCAGAGAAAATGAAATAAAGGGAACAATGCTTTTATGAAAGCACATCATTATTAATGCTGAATTACAATATGTTTGATTTTCCAGTTTTAACAGGAAAGGGTAACCATGTAGAGAGAGGACATTGTCTTATTTTGAGGATTCATGGGAGAGTGGCTCTGTCTCAACTCAAAGAGCTGCTTGTTTTGTTATTTGACTTTATTTTAATCTTTTCTAAATTAATTTTCTTTCTCCAATGGGTTCACCCTTTCATCCCACCATTCAAGATAAAAAAAACAGCAAAACTTGGTCCTGATTCAGCCTCCTGTCTTGCTGTGGGCCTGACAAGTGCCATGCCACGGTCAGGCCTAATTCAGCGTGCCGTTGAACAACTGTGTGTATGGGGCACGAGTGTTGGGGTCAACGTTTGTGTACAATGAGCATGCTCAGCCCAGAAGTTCACCACTGCACTAGCCCTCCCCTCTGACGACAGGTAGCTGATGGAGGAGAGGTAAAAGCTGTGTGAGTGTGTGTACACTCAAGAGAAAGGTTGAGGGTAAGTGTCAGTGTCTCCGTATCATTTCTTCTGCCCATTCCAGCACATAAAGTCTGACTCTTCTCATGCTTCTTTACAATGATTCATAGAAAACACCTGTCAGACTGTGTGCTTGGTTCCGTTGGCCTGTTGGCTACATGCACGTCTATGTGTGATTATGCGTTTAAGCAACAAATGCATTTCAGTGGGGCAGATGTGGCTTCTTTTCCACAGCAGTCATGTACTGCACTACTAATGGTACACAGACTGCTTTAATTGTTGAGCTGCAGAAAGGGGAAACAAAGCCATCCATGACTGAGCATACATGACCAGCCTTAACATGTGCTCTTATACACAAGATACACAAGGAAACAACTGAGGAAGCACAGAAGTAATAAAGAAAGCACAGAACAAATCAGAAAGAAAGAGATAGGCAGAGAGGTAAAGGCATCGCAACAAAAGCAGCCACAGGGTCAAAACCAGCTGTCGCTCATTCACTCCTCCGTCAGACGTTGGCCTGCTGACCAAGTTTGGACACTGATTTATAGTCCACCTCCCTCTGCAAGTCTATTCACACTCACACATGCACACACTTGCTGCCACCCGCATCCCTACCTTTCCATTACGGCATCAGCATGATCGTGTTGCTATGGCAACGATGGCCAATGCAGAGACAAATGTGAGCAGTAACCGATCTTTTAACATGACTGTGTCTGTGTACATATCACTTTTGTCATGTGAAAAGCATCACGGTTAACGTTAACGTTTGTGGGTTTTGTTTTTTTTTTTTAGGCTAGATTCCTGGAAAATCTCCCAGAGAGAAAGAAGCAGGCAGAAGATGCAGGAGAAGCAGAGGGAGGGAAACAGCATGTGACAGATCTTTCAAGTTGCACTGTCAGCAGAGTTCTTGATTTAGCTGTTTTGTCTTAAGATCACGAATTACAAGACTGCCTGTTGGGACAAAAAGAGAGGACAAAAGCAAGCTAAATAACACCACCGTTGCTTATTTATTGTAAAGCTGACATTTTGGACTTATGAAAAGCTCAGCTTGTCTCCAGATATGCACAGCTTGATTTCACTATTAAGCAGATTGGTCTGGCAGTTCGTACAGACATTTATAGTCCCCAGAGTATGACTCCTTTCAGGTTCGGCAGTCATCTTTTTAGTTTTGTGGCACAAGCAGATCATCATGTTACATGTTTAAATTATCCAAAACTTTTTTCCATTATCTTCAGCCGCACTTTTACTTCCTAATAAGTGCCAAACACTTCTAATTAGTTTCAAATGACAGAGAAGACTGGTAATTTAGCTGATCGGTCTATAAAAATACATTAAAAACTAAATGCCAACCAATATATTGGTTTGGTCGATATTACCATCTGTTATTGGCTTATCACAGATGTATCATGGTTCATTTGTTATCAATATTGGCCAATATAGAAAAAAAAAAAAAACACCATGCTGAAATGGGCTGAAGATGGGGTGATTTATATTTAATTTCGCTACAGGCGACAAATTGCACTCATGTTTTGAGTGCCAAAGGATTAACACATGGCTTTTTAATTTCTGTCAAAACTCATCATTGGTTTCAAGAAACCCTGTATAAATCATTCATGGATGGTGACTATGGGAACATTACCATACCTGCTAGACATCAACCTGTTAGCGTGACACTTTAGCTCAGGGCATCACTGTGGAGTAGAATAGCTTTGTGAGACCCCTCGTGTTTATTGGTGTCTGCTGCTGAATCGGCTGTCTTTCCTGTTGGATTGGTCATTGGTCTGCTGGTTGGCCGTTGATTACTTACTTAGTCGAAACTGTTGCCTTTCATATAACACATTAAGCTGTCTAATTCAAGGCTTTCATCAGACTGAGGCAGCTACAGAATGTACCATCAATGTGCTTAAGTCTGTCTTGCATCGATCCATTTCATTGCATTCTTCTAGTCACAGTCGACTTCTACACAGCCTCTTGTAAACGCTCTATACCTAGGTTCCTGCATAAACATGTTAAACCATGGGTGTAATTGTCTGTAGGCCTAATTGATCAGGTCAGTGCTGTGCAGTGATTGCTCTTTGATTGTTTATAGCGTTTTGTAGCTTTTGTCCAAGTCGCACAGACTGCATCCATCTAAATTCTAATGGTGTTATGGAGCTGGGCGAAAGAAAGGCAGAGATAGAGGACAGAGGGTGAGGGGGCGGAGGGGCAGATAGACCGAATGACTGTATGGAGTGGGAGTTGGAAGATTTGAAAATATCTAATAAGAGAAAGAAAAATAGTAGGAAAAAAGGACAATTTGAGATTGAGAATGAAAGCGAAACAGCCAATTTTGGCAGCTTGAATGTATACCAAGGTTTGTGTTGATCTCTGTGTTTATATAAGAGTGTGTGTGTGCGTGTGTGTGTGTGTGTGTGTAGGAGTGACACAAAGACACCAGCCTTTGGGGCTGAGTAAACTAGATTCTGAATCCATTTTGAAGGCAAAAAATGACCTTGAGTCCCCGTAGTCAAGCAGAAACTGTCCTGCACCAACCTGATTCAACTTGGCTCCTCATATCTGCTGTTGATAGAGTGAAAAAGTGAGAGAGTCAGACAGAGAGAAAGATGGAGTGTGCCTGTCTGTCCAGTAGCTTATAAAAAGTCCATTAAGGTGTCTCTCTATCAGTTTGGACTCTCCCAGAAGGACCCAGGAGTAAATGAACATCCCCAGAGACCTATAAACTCAGATTTGATATTAGACTGAGAAATGGCTCTGTGTGTGTTTGCTTAAGACAGTGTGCATTTAATCATATTTGCTGCACTAAGAGAGCCGACTGTAGTCAAAGGCAAAAAATGTAAGTTTTGTGTATGTACCTTATACTTTCCACAGCTGTTTTACTACATTACAGTATGTGCTACATGCCACACACACGCACACAGACACACGATGTTCCCAGCAGGCTTAAATCCTGGCTCAGTCTGACAAAGAAGCCTGCGGCTCTAACTGGCCCTGCCCCAATCCCCTCCCGCACCCCCTGCTTAGTACGGGCTCAAAACCATTTTACTGCATGACATATCAGCCATATTTACTTCCTGTTGTGTGTGTGTGTGTGTGTGTGTGTGTTTCAGAGCGTATATTTGCCTCATCAAGGTGTATTTGAGTTTTGATATCATCACTAATGTGCGTCCTTACACACTCAGTATGGCACCTTCTTGACTTGATGGTAGTGGGTGTATCAAGGGCATCCCACCACTCGGAGGATCGAGTTGAGGAAGCCGACAAAAGCCTCTGCCTGCTTACTGATCATGCTCAGCAGGCAGTGAATAGAACTTTGTTCTTCCGGCTACTTTCTCAACTATTTGTGTCCTGGAAAGACAGATAAAATGGCCTCAGGAAAAGGGTGAATAGTTAAGATTGCATTGCTTTTAGCCATCCCTGTGCTGCACTCCCAGTTGAATAGTGGAACAAGCACTGTGATGACCTTTAACTTCATTTTATTATTCACTGAACTTAGGTCAATAGGGTTGCACTTGTTTTGAACAATTGCAGACAATGAATATAATTTAAAAATGCCAGATTGTGCACAGTTGTAAAACCTTGCTGACGATTTATTACCAATTTGTGCACAAGCAGTAGCTAACTTATTGTGCTGTAAGCACTGAACTTGCTCTTGCTTGGACCCACACTCACCCCCTCTATCTCCCTATCGATCCCAGGTTGGCCACCTTTTACAAATCATTGTCATAGGATGAAATGGCAAGAAAGCAAGCTTACTGACAGTCTAGAAAAAGCAGTAGTTGCACTTCACTGTCTTTACTTCTGAGACACTGTGCTTCCTTAAAATGATCTTTTTATTCCCAGATACTGACCTGTTGCTTATTATCCTAATTATATCCAGAATGCTCCTCCAGCAATGTTTTTTTTTTGCTTTTTTTAATTAGTACCACTTACTTTTCCAGCCTTTTATTGCCCCTGCCATAACTTTCTGAGATGTGGTGCTGCCATCAGATTCAAAATGAACTAATATTTTTCATAAAATGGTAAAATGTTTGACTCTCAACATCTGGTGTGTTGTCTATGTCCTATTTGGAAAAAAAAAATATGGGTATCTGAGATCTGCAAATTAACGTGCTGTGTAATTTTACACAGAATCCCAACATTTTTTGAATTGGGGTTATATAAATACTGTATATATATATATACTGTCTACATTAACTTAAACATAAGCAAACAACTGATCTAGAACATTTTGAGTCATAGGCATTATTTAGTTTTGAGATATTTCCAGGAGCACAGTGTACAGTGTTTTCATACGTACTGTAGCTCACTGGTATTTACACTGCGCATACTGTAAAGTAGTGTAACGATGTCATTGCGAGCAGTAAACAGGATGGGCTGGAGGACAACATCATAAGCTTTAAAAGGATGTCTGCTCTTTGGCTTTTTTTAAATTGTGATTGAAAGAAAACCAAGCAAATAATAGCCTGTTTTAACTGCATATTTCACTGCACCTGTTATAATGTACTAATACCATTGTAGGCAATGGTATAGGGTTGGAAAGATAAAAGGTTTTCTCTTTATGACTGTAAAAGAATGAATTCTCTAGCTCTTATGTGTTTTATTATTACATTGACCTAAAGGAGGCTCTGGAAAGTTCCATTTCACAGATTTAACTATTGTTCTAACTGTCAACCCCTATATCTAGTCATTCGCAGCGTTATTGAACTTCATTTATTTCCATGGAGGGAAAAAGCCAACTGAAATTAGTCGAAAAAGCACAGGGATGAGTTGTCCATCTTCAACATCAACTATTTAATGGCAGGTTCAGGCTCTTTTTCGAAACCTGACTCGCTCCTTAAATGCACCTGCATTGCACTAATATTCATCATCATTGATGATAAATAACACTACATATTAAATGGACTATATACAGCTATTATCCAGGTGATATCTTCTAAAACATAATTTCACTGACATCTTTGTCAGATGACACTTAAGCGTGATACTGATAGTGATAGTGACACTTTGAGGCTGAAATTGTGTGGGAACGCACCAGAATGTGAGGGCAAGATGATTTGATGAAGTGTGTGATGATGTATCCATTAAAAGTGCAGTTGAGAACATTAAACAATATAGTGGGGGAGGTTATAAAGGTCAGTGCTCTCAAGGGGTGTGTGTATTGATCTTTCTTTTCAATTTTGCAGACTGTCTATGTGAATTATCCTCTGTACTGTGTAAACCTAACAGAGAAAACAAGTGGAGAACAGACATGCAAAGAATGAGATAAAGAGAGAGAAAGTCATCCTCACTGGTTATTTTATGTGAGACATTACTCCACTGTCGTGCTTCACTGACCTCTGGGTCTCAGAAGCACAGATGTAAAATATACACTCACATACACAGCCTTATTTTTGTCTGAGAGTGCCAGAGAGGGATTTGGAAAATCTCTGATTTAGACTAGTAATTCCTAATCCACTCTCCAAAATAAATCTGAACCTTGTCGTAAAAGTATAGGAGTGTTTGTTGGTGGTAATTACATTACTTATCCTTTCAGTTTGTAGTCGGACATTAAGTCACAGTGCTGTTCTAATGGGATCATGGGCTGCATCGCCAGGCTTAAGCCACCTGTTAACCAGGAACAGGGATTATTGAAAAAGGAAAAGTGGAACTATCCTCTGGTTATGTGCCCTCCCTCCAATTGACTATTGAAAGGTTTCACATCTACACTACCTACTCTGACACAGTACAATCACTCCAAAAATGTGAAAGTTATCTCTGGCTATTTTTCAATGATTTTGAGGAAGTCGATCTTTGGTGTCAAAAGCAGATTTGTCTTTTCGACAGAGAACCATGGCCTTTTTCAGCTCAGATGCAGATGAATCTTATTGCCCCTTGTGTCTCTTACACTTCACTTCACCAGATTCTCTCAGGTACCAATATCTGACACAGTTGCTTCAGTATGAATAGGTACTGTACCAACATATAAAAGTTATTCTCTTGTTTGTTTGGATTTTGAAAAGAGATTTTAAAAAAAAGCAGTAAACCTGATCGTAAGGACCAAACTTTTACAGCTACTCTGTCATATGGTTTAGTAGAGAAAGAAGATTACTAAGGACCTTGAGATTTTTTATCGGTACTTTTAGTTGATGACTATTGATTGGCTATGATGAGGATGAGTAGGGTTGTAAAATGTTGAGCATGTGTACAGTATGTGTGTGCACATTTCTGTCTTTTATTAGGCAATGGGGCGATGGAGCAAAATTGAAGCAGTTTTTCTTCCTCAAAGGCTTTCAAATCACTCGGGCACATTTTCCATCTCTTCTAAAAATGAAACAAGGCACAGACTGTACATCCATGGATACGTTTAATTCCGTCCATTGAGTGCTGTAGCTAAGTTTCGATTTAATCAAAACAGCACACAAGCAAAATCACAGATGTAAATGTTGCACTTTTAATCCAAGTGGTTCCATGTAGAGCAACATGCGGCACAGAGAAATGGTTCGGGGAATTAACAGCATGCATCAAAAAAAAAAAAGTAAAACCAAACAAGTTTTCTGGCGTCTCAGTGTACTTTGCAAAAACGACATGTTAATGTGTTTGTGTGTGTTGAGAGACAGATAAAGATGATAGCAGCTATATGGACTTCCATTGTCAATCACTAGAACTGCAGATATCAGTTATCTAAGCAACTGAATATTCAAGTGATTGTTCTGACAATTTATCAAATAAGTAGATAAGAAATTATTTTGCATTACTATAAAACTGTAAATGATGTATATATAATAGCCTCACTGATTTGTCTCACAGAGTTAATCAGCCTTGTCAATCAATCACTGTTGTCCTGTACTTAGACACAAAGATAATGGCATTTCTTGTGGATAATGTACCATAGATTGGCTTTATACCGAGGAAGTTTTCCATAAATGCAACCATTGCAAAATAAAATATCAGACAGGAAACGGTGCCAAAGTAAAAAAGATTCACATCAAAGATTGTTTCCAATGCTGAGGGAGTTCTTGTTTTGCTGAGACAAGTCCCACAAATCCCTTTTGCACAGATCAGAACAGTCTGCATTTATGCCTCCGTATGCTGAGACCCATTTAGGTAAAACCCACTCAGATGTTACACGTTTTCTCTTTTTTTTCTCTCTAGGCAATCCGTATGTTGCAACAATGCTCTTTATATGACCTTGACCAATTACGTTTTCAAACTTAGTTTGGTGTGTGGAACTGTTGTGTTTTATGTATATTTGGCATTTTATTATCTATAATATAATTCCCAGTTCTTCTTCTGCTTCTGTAGCAAGTAGATTTAAAGCAAAAGAACTGACTTCCGGCTGATTCTCTGAGATTAAACTGCCGATTTGACATTCTCTTTCAGTACAACATGTGCTCTGTGTGTTCATTAAAATTCGGCTACAAGAAGCGAGCCAAGCACATGTAGGCGTTTATAGTTTTATTTTGCCAGAGTCGCATTTTGGATGTAACAAAACTTTTTGACCTTTCCAAATGTACAAAAATGCAGAACACTTTATTTGATATAGCTTTATAATCTCTTATAATTATAATCTCTTCTATGGCACAATAACATGTATTAAAATGGGCTTCAGTTTGCTGTTCTGAACATACGCTTAATTTTTACACACTCCCTCTCCTGTGATTTCCAGACCCATATGATGATGACCTGAAGGTTAAGACCCAAAGACCTCGGTCAGCTGACCAACCAGGTGTGTTTCAGGCGCAAACAGGTGAGTCTGTGGGAGCGTGTGTTTGTGTTCATGGCCTGGCTCTGTGTGTAACTAAAAGAAGGATCTCCATATGAATAATTATGACAGATTTGCTTTTTGAAGCATCACAGAACACTAGGGTAGACCTTTCACAGGAGTGAATATATGACATTGTGAACTTGAGTCTGTGACTCTTAAATCTTACATAATTGATAGGATCTGAAAAGAGAAATTCAATTATTCAGGACATGATACATTAAATATTTTAGGGATGTCATGTACAAATGAGGAATCTGCCTCATACACACATGGCATTACATGTTGGGTGCATTACTGTCCTAGCACAGGTCATATACTAATTCGAGGGAGCCCTGACCGCGAGGGAAACCCCTGGCTGTATCTTGTCCCACCTCCTCTGTTCTCTGCCACAGTTCTCCCCATTCTTCCATTCCTCCAGGCACATGTGATGAGCTTAAGCCCTGACTCATAGCATGTTAATGAAGATGTAATGTGATTAACAGACATGCAATTAATTTGATTTCCTTCTTTGCCATGTGATGACGCCTCCATCAAAGGACACGGCGCTCATAAATAATGTAGAGAGAGAGAGAGAAACAAGAGGGATGAGTTTTCCTGTAATGTTTGCTTTCAGGGGCATAACTTAGGGGGGAAGAACGGGGCTTTTTCTGCACCTGCCAAGATAAGTCAGGATAACCCACAAGCATGTCTTAAAGTTAAGCTAAAATGAAAAATGTATTCAATGTATTATGTATTAAATACAACCATTTTAATCACACCACCCATTAGCCGATGGGTCAGTCAACGGCACATAAGAGCTGGTCTCAGTAATTACAGTTAAAATGACACCTTACTATAAAAGCAACAAATTCTGCTGATTTTGGTGTTCACATTTTATGCAGAAAATATTTTTCTTTTTTTTCCGTCTGATGTCCCGCAGCAGCTCTGCCTGAACTCTGTGATTCATTCAGTTTCCTGATAAATAGATTAACTTACTGAAATAACAACGAGTACATAAGATTACTTATGCTGTGAATAGCTTAGAAACCAGACCCAGCAAGACAACCACCTTAGTATCTCTATTTCTTGCTAGGGTCATGTTTCAATAGTCCTTTTAACATTTAGTTGGCCATGTTCACTTTGCTCCAGGTTGGTCCCAGTCAGAAAGAAGAAACAGCAGTGTTGACATACTGTATATGTTGTTGTCCTGTCTAATAATAACACTTTGTTCCAACAGCCCCTTTGTAGCTTTACAAGCCTCTCTTTTTCTTTTTTTTTTATCCATCTGATCTGTCTTCCGATTTCCCTTTTTGCATAGGATCAGAACCTACAAACTAGTTGGCAGTCTGCTGATGCCTTTGCAGTGTGTTTCAGTGCAAAATGTTGTCCCGCCACACGTGATGGGAGGCAACACAACAAGCTGGACTCTTCATGTGGCTAGTTCTTGAATTCTTATCATTTATCATTAATTAGCTGTGGGGTGTAAGTAAGTAAACATAACCATAACAATTTTGAGACATAAACAAAATAAAACGGTCTGATTTTTCATTCCACAATCACTTTTGGATTTTTTCAAAGAAAATCCTCAGTTCGTCATAGAAGTTTTAAAAATTGTCCATATTTTGACCTGACCTGCTCCTTTCAACTCTATCTTGTTCTTCTGTTTTTGTGTCCTAGAAGTCATAGTCCTCCTCAGAGCTGCAGTAAATCACATCCATACCGTTCAAATAAGAGTTCTTAGTCTGGGCAGACACCAGTGAGCAATACGGCCCCTAGCTCCACTCTTAATTACGATCACAGTCATTATGACAACAAAAGAAATTTACATCGCCCAAGGTAACTTCAGCAGTCAGAAGTGACTGCAATCACAGGTATTTTGGTTTTAGGCTGCCCCCCTATATTTTTGGACGGTAGAGTACCGTCAAAATCTGGCTTTATTGCACTTATTGTGCTTCTAAGTCCCTCCCTGTACCAATCAGTCAGACTGTGACCATCATGGGTACGTCATGTGATAATTAGACACAACAATTTGTGCAAAGCCATCTTGTATCCCACACATGATGATAACAAATGACCAAATACTACAGAAAGTCTCTTTTCTTTCTATATGCACAAAGCTTTCGTGTTGCCTTTCAGAGACCAAGACTTCTCTGTTGACAACTATATTGATTGCTATTGTAGAATCTTTGCAATGTGCCACAGTCATCCAACGCAATTTTCATTTCATTTTAGTAAATAAAGGGCAAACACAAACTTGCTAACATGAATCTCTGAAGCCCGCATGTCCATTGTCAAACATTCATAGAACCTTTGACTATTTTGATGTGGCTTATTATTTTATTTTTGTGACACACAAAATATATGTAGGTGCAATCACACAGTAGAAAAGAAAGTTTTATGGTACTGAGTCAGTACAGGTACAGGTATGTGACACATCCTGAGCCCTGTGTTTGAACATGCTTGCTTTAAACTGCAGGCATGTGCAGCCATATTAAAACTAATAACTGTCTTTTTCTCGATTACTTTGTCTTCCATCTCAAACATTAGCGCCTTAAAATTAACGTGTCTGATAACCGATTTCTCTCTGATCAGGCGACCCAGCTGCTGAGGAGTGGTCGCAGTGGAGTGTGTGTTCTCTCACATGCGGGCAAGGCTGGCAAGTGAGGACGCGATCATGTGTTTCTTCTCCCTACGGAACGTTGTGCAGCGGTCCCCTTCGGGAAACACGCATGTGCAACAACACCGCTTCCTGTCCAGGTGAACATGGGATGACAGGCTCAGGTACGTTCACCAGACTCCCCTCTAGCAGTGCCTGAATTCAGTGGCACTGGCGATGATGAATCTATGTGCAATTTGTTTGTTGCATAGTAGATGAGGAAGAAGAAGCAGACCATGCTCTGTCTTTGACTTACTTCTGACCTTTTCAAGGGTGCCCCAAAGGGCATGCTGGGTTATCGCCCTGGCTTGTGAGATGAGTAGTTTAAGGGTTGAGAAAAAGGTTGCGCAATGTTGACTCCAGGCCTCAGTTCCTGCTGTTTTTTTAATTTATTTATTCATTTTTTTGTTAAACAAACCACAGTTTTATACAATAGCTCTCTCATAGCGTGGCACTTCACTCGCCCAGGCATTTACTTGTCTTTTCTAAAATGTGTTAAGAAAGCTGAAGAAAATAATGACGGCGCCAAAATGTCACTTTTGTGGAAGGGAGGCTATATTCACACATCGCATTGAATCTGTTCAGCCAAAGCAATATGTGATTTGGGGGAGTTGGGGGGAAAAAAATACAGAATAACAATGACATTTTGTCACTTCAATTCACAAAACTGTCCAACGGAGGGAGTACGTGGGAGAAAAGACACAGAGAAGCAGACATGACACCTGAGCACAATGTCAGAAAGTCTATTAGACATGCCTCAGCTCAAAAGTTCTTCTATTTTTAGCTCTCCCCGCCTTTTTAAACTTTTCTTTCAGCCCTGTTCTCCTTTTCCTTGTCTTGTCTGATTTTCTATCGGCCTATTTATGTCTATACGTATGTGGTAGTATAAAAGAAACTAATCAAACAGGGGACAAACAGCAGACACACTTCTAAAGGCATTTTAATGTACACTGAAAACTAATATAACTGCATACACAAAAATGTAATATATTTCATGCAAATTAAACCTGTCCTCACATGACAGTGATAAGCATAGAAAACATTCCAAATTATAATGACAATTCTGCTTTTTCTTCTGCTTCTGAGGATTTACTTAATGTTATTTAAAATTAATTTACAATGCCAGCACCAAACTAGGGAAGATAAAAATTCCATAAGCATACACATTGCCAATCAATGTAAGTGTATTCAACACTGTTTGCTTGGAACACACAGACAGGAGAAAAAGGAAGGGCAAGCCCCTTCGATTTTTAAAACACAATCAAGCCACATCAAGTCACAGAACCTGTGTACTGTTCATCTTGAGCTATGTGAATTCTGCTCTGATTTGATTGCCAGCGTGGTTTTTACTGGATGAAATTGTGAAGTACCGCCCGTCCTGTCCTGCTCTGATTGCCCTGATTGCAGTTGACGTGAAATTCTTGTATGGCCAGTGGCTCCCTCCTGCCTAGCCTCTGTCCCTCCCCTAATGCCACCAACCAGAGGATGACAAAAATCCACCAACTCAAGAAGCAGAGCAGATTTATCAGCTTTATTGCCATCGACCTACTTGAGGAAATCTGGAATTTTGTAGAACCTCTTAAAAGGGAACTTCGCATGAAAGTCTGTCCATAGTTCTCAAGGATTACTCCTAATTATGTGATCAAAGTTGTCTTGTGTGGCTCCAGAGGGAGCTGCAAGAAGTGTGATATTGAATGATTCCAGCATCATCATTGATTAGGACCTCAAAATTTAAAATGAGAAAAGAAGCTATGAAGGGTTGAGACCTCTGTGATTAGGTCTTAGATTCTGCTCGAGGCTAACAGCTTTAGCTTGCATTATTTTAAGCACCTGCATTCCTCACTGAATATAAAGATGGACAAAATTAGAGCTCCCCAAAAGTGAAGCCATAGCATCTTGATCATCTTCTGGTGGTGGTCCACAGTATAGGTCACAAACTCTTGTCAGAAAGAACCTCAAAGTACTAGTATTTTGTTTTTCATTTTAAGCAGTAAGTGTTAGTTGTTTGTTACTGTGACTGGGCAATAGGAAGGCCTTAATTGAAGTTCTCAACCTGGGGTGAAATAACACTGAAACCCCATATAAATAACAGTTTCTCAATGAAACACTGAGGAAAATGACAAATCTGTGAAAGGCTTTTTCCCCAAGATTTTTCAAGAAAAATTTTGAAAACTACATAACAATACCTTTAAAGGAGACTACCTGGACCTGAGTAGTAAAGGCACCGAGTGAATACAAGCAAGGCAGTCACCCGGTCAGGCGTGATTAAGCTAAAAATGTGCACAGGGCTTTGCAGCTCACAACCGTGAATTTGAAAGGGAAGGCTGCCGTAGTACATATGGACGAGGTGCTGCTAACAGCGTAGCAGCACTTGTCCATATATATACTACCACTGTTGAAGTGCCAGAGACCCCAGAGAAACGAATTTATGCCGGGTACATTCCTACAAAAACATGGTGAAACGTCCTGATTGGGCGGGTGGATATATTGGTGGGAATTTGATTCCCTGGCTCCGCTGCATCGACACTGGCCCCAGGTGACATCTCCAGTGCAAGATGACCACACTCCAATTCGAGACATTTTGTACAATGGGAGGAAACAGCGAAGTGAGTGGACTTAATGGACAATCTGTTGCCAATTCAGCAGTCATGAATGTCATGTAGGCAATAGATTTGGAAATAAAAAGAAAACAAAAATAAAATACAAAATTTCACAAAACTATATAACTACATAAGACTACATAAACACGCCAAATGGCTCCAAAAGAATCACAATCTTTAATTTCACTGTGTCACCTTAAAGCTTCCTCTCTCACTTTCTGTCTCTCTTATCTCAAAAAGTCAATCAAGGACTCACAAGTAAGCTGATGTCAATTTACCCTCAAGGTATCTTTTTATTTCACACAGGTTATACAATGTAGGTTTTATAGTGCTCGTGTTTGTGCTGAAACTTCTGGATGTTTTGGCTTAGTCCTTTGTAATTTTTGTGTCCTCTGAGTTTCATTGGGTACCTAAAGAGCGTTTCATTGTGCAATGTAATCGCGTCGATTATGGGACAAAATAATTCGCTCAGCATTTTTCTCTGTGTGTGCTGTGCGAGTTAGCGTGAGATTTTCACACAGTGTTACGTACAGTTTGTCACAGTGAACCTTCTTTTGCACATCCTTTTTCTCCGGTGGATGAGTTAGGAGTCAGTCAGCAAACAGTCAGTGTTTACTGAGGCAAAAAAATAAAAGAAGCAAGAGAGGCTTACTTTCCCTGTCGGTGCATATGCTAATCTTGTTTTTATGCAAATGTAACAACGCGATTTGTATGTCTAAGTGCCTCATTTTCCATTCAGTGTCGATATTAATATCCTCAGCCGCTCCTTTGATGGAATATTGGTTCTTGTGTTATGTTCCGTACATTATTTAATTTTATTCCAGCTCCTCTGATGTTTCTTTGACGTGTTTCTGGAGGGGGCTGTACAGGCGCTGCAGAGATTGCCTGAATGGGATAACACCAAATTCACACCATGTACACTAGGCAGCAGTAACTAGGAGACACAAATGGACTTAATGGACTTGATGTGAATGATTTTTCCATATATTTTTCTTTTTTTGGGGGGGTTTTTGGTTAGATTCTACATTTTTGTGTGATTTGTTGATATCTTTGCTGCTAGATTAGGCCTTGGTTACCCTTGGTCCGTAAACAAACATGCACAGCACATGGAGGCAGGCAGACAAGGATATACACACTAAACAGAACCACAGTTACTTTCAATTCCTTCCCCGGTATTGCACATATTTAACATTTAAATGTGCTATAAGCCTCTTAACCTCAATAAACTTGGCAAAGTTGTGAACATGCATATTTTCACTCTTTTTCCCATAGGATACTCTGACAGTAATTGGTCTAGTAATCTGTATATAGGCACTGAAGTATTAGACTTTCATGCCCCACAGCATGCAAAAGGAAGTGCTCCTACTTCTCTTCTATTTAGCCACTGCTCATTTGCCTTAGATTCAGTGACATTTAAAACTGAACAGTGGTTGCGTTATGAATACAGTGTGTCGAGGTCAGTACGTCGTCAAACACAGCAACACCGCACTTCCAGTAATGATTCAAGCAAGAGACTAAGGGTGCCCGCAAGGATACAATCCAGAAGTCCTGACAGATACATGAGGAAACTCAGCCAAGCACATTTCTTCATTCATAGTTTTAACCGATACTGCCACGTTGTGCTATGACCCCAGATGAAATATTTGGTAATGATGCTAATCGTTTAGCATGCATCCTATTGTACTTTTTTAAACACAGAAATGCATTAAAAGTTTATATCTTCATCTAGTAAGTTTATTTAATAGATAATTTATTAGTTACATGTATAGAAATGATGTATCTTCATCACACATCACATTATTCTCTGTGGTGCTGTGAATGTGTGTTCTGCTAAATGTGTGTGTGCGTTAGAGGGAAGAGGGCAATCACAGAGGACGGGATGGCTTGCATTTGCATGAGTGTTACAAAGATCTCTCAGTCTGTGGTTTGACGCACTGATCACTTTGTTATTTTAATTCTTTTAATCTGTGGTTGTTGCTGTAAGCACTCTCTTCTTTACCTCCCTCTGTGACTGCAGCCCCAGTGGTAACAAACTCCCCACAACCTCTCAGCGTGCATGGTTGAACTAAACAATGGCTGTATTATCTTGATGTGATTGTTAGTGTCAAGAATGCCGAATGTCTTCTTCTTATTATTATTATTATTGAAATTGCCTTTTTCTCCTTGGTTTGTGTCAGGAAATATTAATTCATTTAATTTGACATTGTTACCTCATCACCAGGAGGTGGTGTGAATGTTACTCCAAGTGTCCAAGGACATTTTTAAACTGTTATTTTTTTTACCTTTTTAATCTTCTCATCAGCTTCTAACTATCTATCTATCTATCTATCTATCTATCTATCTATCTATCTATCTATCTATATATCTATCTATCTATCTATCTATCTATCTATCTATCTATCTATCTATCTATCTATCTATCTATCTATCTATCTATCTATCTATCTATCTATCTATCTATCTGTCTTAGTCCCAAAGCTGCTTCAAGCATGATTTATAGGCAGATTGATTGGCTATGGGCAGTTAGACTTAAAATAAACTCATCCAGGGTTTGAGAGAAGAAGATTCGATTTGACTGAAAAAGCAATGTCCTACAAGCAATCAAATAGTGTTATAGTTAAAGAAAAAGACTTGAAAAAACAAAACTCTGGCTGAAGTGTTTTTCTTTTTTTTTATTATTATTTGATTTAGTCAGTTGAATATTTTAGAAGTCCAAAACATTTCAAAGGACCTATAGAATAGTGGATTTGTCATCAGCAGGGTTGCCAAAATAGCTTAGATTAACTTACATTTTATACACACATTTGATGCATTATATAGAGTATTTCACTAAAAACAACCGCATCAAGAGATAGCATTTTGATTATTTTACTAAAACTTTTAGAACGTAGAAATGGATGTGATCAGCACTGAATTTGGAGGGTTGGAGAGGGGAGAGGGTTGGTATAGTTCAAGGAGAAAGGGTCACGAGTAGATGGTTAATTGAAGAACCTCGGGTAGAGACTCATGTCTTGATGAGCAAACAAGCTTTATCATCCCCCATGGTTCTTGAAATGAAGGAGAAGAATTATCAAAATGATTCTTCTCATGAGAGAAAATGAACAATAGTTTTTTTCTTTTTTGTTTTGTTATTTTTGATGGGCGGGACTATAGGTCGGAGGAGTGGTTACATAAATCGATGGAGGAGAGAAGTGGGTCCTGGACTTAGTGAAAGTAACATTTATTCAAAGCAAATACGCTGTTTCTTACACTTTGGTTGTAATAAATATTTAATCCATGATAGACAGCTGTCCTAGTTACTCCTTCCATGCCAGGCAAGTTGAAGTGTGACTAGGTTGTGATGCACTGGTCAGTGCTTTTAATATCAGCACCAACAAACCCAACTCAACATGCAGTTCTTTAACTTTATGCATTGCACAATTAAATGGTAACCTGGTGATATTTAATAAGCTAATAGCCCATTTCAGAGTGAGGGACAGTACCATTTTACCAGCAATAAACAGTAAAGCAGAGTGAAGTAACGGGGTAAACAAGCAGGGATGGTAAGCAAATGAATAAAGAATAGTTTCAAGTTCAGTGGCGTTCGAAGACCTGGTCATCTGTTGCCTTGTTTTGGCAATTTGAAATATTTTGGTGTGGGTGTGTGCCACATGCCAGCAGCAGTGACTTTGGCAACCCTTGTCAAAGCAACTACTGTAACAAGTTAACAAATAAAGCTTATCCTTTGTAAATGAATGTTTCAGACTCTTCTAACCCTATTTGATGTCTGGTCTCATCTCTAAGTTCAAGCTTTCAACTTTAAGTTAAAAGGGGACTCCCCGACACTTGTTCTCTTTGCCATTGTTGCAACATACAGGCCACGTTGTCGGGCATATAGAAAACATAACGATACCATGTATAGCTATATTTAAGCATATCTCACTATTTGCCAGCTCCCAATAACCCTCTCCTTCTCTCATATCCTCCTACTCCTGCTCCTCTGAGCCTTCCTTCACAGAGTAGGCTTAATTATTCAGTGCTATGATTTATTTAGTTTTGCTCAACACAGGAGCAGCAATCTCCATCCTGCTGTCTCTAACTTTAACTCCCTCCTCCGTTCTGCCCCCCCCCATATATGTTGCTTTCTTTCTCTCTCTCTACAAATCTGTTCCTCTCTCTCTTCATCTCTTTCAACACGACTTAATCTCCTGCTTTCTCACTGAACGTCTCTGCCATTTTTTTTTTTTTTTCCCAAATATTTCAATCCTTTTGAGCCCAAATCCTGTCTTTACTGTTTTTTTGTTTTTTTTGGGCAACCCCACTGCTCATTTATTCAATTTTGGGTTTTTTCGACTTCGTCTGATACTGAAATGGGAAAAGATGTGTCATTAAGATGAAAAAGAGGGAGGGAAAGAAGAAAGAAAGAGAATAATTATTTTAATGCTTTAATTAGTGTTTGGAGTGTTTGAAGTCACTGGTGTCTTCGGATCTTTTGGTTTACTGTATATAGTAATTGAAAACTATCATAATTTCAAAAGCAAACTTGCCATTTTCATTTCCTTGTCATTACTCGAACTGCATAACTGCATGACTTCAAATGCCAGAGTGTCCATTCCTAACCTCCATTTTCTTTCATACAGTAACATGTAAGTAGAGCTTCATTCTCGGTGTTTCATTTCCTTCAACGGGAATGTTTTTTTGTGGAGGTTATAAAGTCGCCTCCTTCATGTACTTTTATTACAGAGTGTGCCGAGACCCATTAATATCTCATGTTTCTCTCATTTTCTAAGCCTCTTGCCTGCAATGGGATGCTTCACCCTCCTCCTTCCCTTTTTGTCCCTCATTCCTCATCTACACATTGTGTTTGTGCGTGTTTGTGGGTGTTTGCAGTGCATGGGCTGTGGGAGGAGTGGTCGTCATGGAGTCTGTGCTCTGTGACCTGTGGGCGGGGCTCCAGGACGCGAACCAGGAAGTGTGAGAACGGAGGTGGGCTTCTGGCCTGCGGACGGCCCGAGACTCAGACCAAACTCTGCAACATAGCAGTGTGTCCTGGTTAGTAACATCCCCATTTACATGATACGCCCTCTCTTCTGTCACGACTTACATTCACAGCTCTTAAAACCGCATACATTTGCATTTACTTTCTGTGTTTCCATCATAACTCATATAGCTCTCTCAAAAATGTGAAACAATGCCCCATTCATGTCACATCTAACAGGAATCACAAGCAGGCGGAGATATTGGCCTATTTCTGACAGAAAATTATTTAATTTCACCAAGTAATTTTTAGAATTATGACAGAGAGCTCGATATATGGATTTCCTCATTATGGATGAATTGTTACCTCTGGTTGTACTTAACTCTTAATCAAGTTTAAAATTTTAATCAGTCGAGCACTTTGGGGTGATGACTAAATACAGGCCTTTGCTATCAAGCGCAAGCTCAGATGTAATTTGTCATTAGTGCTAATTGGCAAATGTCATGATTTAGCCTTGCTATCATAACTATTTCCAATTCCTTGCGTTGGAAAATGTCTTATACTTCCCTGCTATCTTAATGCCGCTGCTTTAATTCTTGTATTTTCATGCTATCCCCAGTTTTGGTCCCATATCCATCTCTGGCCAGCAGTCGAATACGTTTCCACTTTTCAAAGGCATCTTGAGCGGTCTCAGTCTAGCAAAGCCTTTAATTTGACTTCAGTGCTTTTTCCATGGTTGGCTTGGTTTAGATCACCACTCAGTCCTCCAGTGAAGCACTTCTGCAATTGTCTCTGAGATTACCTTGTAAGGCCCATACCTTGTCAAGGACAGCAATACGTCACCACTGCAGACCCATCTACTTTGGCATTGAAGGTACCTCAGGACCAATCTGGCTCGGACCATCCAGCCGCAATATCTTGATGGGGCAGCAACTGAAGTGAAATAAAACCGACAAATACTTGAAATAATGTCTCAATAGATCAGACTCCGATGAGACTGTGGGACAGGTATAGACTAAAGAGCCTGTCAAAGAACAGCATTTCTGACCCAGATGCCAACTTGCTCTCATGTGATGTGGTAAATAAAACTCATAACATTTTAAAACTTGAACAATACATCGAGTATGTGACACAAGTAAAGAATGTTCATTTCAATGATGTCATTTGCTCTATTCTTTTTATGGTGGAACAATATAAAGAATTTCTGGAATACCATTACAAAACTGGATGCGCAGACACTATAATATAGGTCAGTGTCAAACAAACCAAAATTGGTGCCCATTTAAAAAAATAAATAAGTACAAACCTTGATTTTAACCAAATCCACTCTATGTTGTATAGTATCTCTCACCAGCTGAACAATTATTACAGGATACATTATTATTATATATTATATCCTGTATTTTTTTTTCCCCACATTAATAATACAGTATATTATAGTATGTCATGTATATGCTGCTGCTGGGAACTGTCAGGGTGGAGGGTTGAGGGTGGAGCGTATTCTCTGCTTTTTTTTTTTATTTTTTTATTCATAGTCAAGGTTTTATAAGGTTAATATCTAAGTAAAACAAAACTGTCCCCATTGCCCAACAAAGTTGTGTCTCAAGGAGGCAGGGACAGGGAAACCGCGTAATCTAAAGTATGTCCCCCGGGATGTTTTGCCATGCTGTTTAGGGAAAAGCGATGGAAAGAGAAGGTTTGGGAGAAAAGGCTTGGCTCGTCCTTCAGCAGCCTGAAGGAAATCTGTGTGTGTGTGTCTTCATATGCTTTATGTGTTTTGCATAGGATTGTGTGAATCTATCAACACGGAGTCAGCGTGCTTTTGGGAGTTCAAAGGCAATGATCCTTTGAAATGATGACTATTTTTTTATTCATAGTCAAGGTTTTATAAGGTTAATATCTAAGTAAAACAAAACTGTCCCCATTGCCCAACAAAGTTGTGTCTCAAGGAGGCAGGGACAGGGAAACCGCGTAATCTAAAGTATGTCCCCCGGGATGTTTTGCCATGCTGTTTAGGGAAAAGCGATGGAAAGAGAAGGTTTGGGAGAAAAGGCTTGGCTCGTCCTTCAGCAGCCTGAAGGAAATCTGTGTGTGTGTGTCTTCATATGCTTTATGTGTTTTGCATAGGATTGTGTGAATCTATCAACATGGAGTCAGCGTGCTTTTGGGAGTTCAAAGGCAATGATCCTTTGAAATGATGACTACGAGCACAGGCCTTTTGGCACAAATATCCATGCATTAAAAATAGGGCTTTGATGGATATTTCCTGTTTATGTACTATTGCATGTATTTATGTGGCTCAGTGATTGGATCTCGCCAGCTGCAAAGCTCAGACCATTGAATCTATACTGTCTATACTACAGTCTTTGTGGCTCTTGTTCTTATATTTGCAATCTCTTCACACAGTGGGCTATTTCTACTGCAGACACATGCTAATCCTCACATAGCGGACGGACATATGCAACCGCGGGCAGAGCTGTTAATATGACAGCTGTTCCATCAAAAAAGACAACAACAGCAGTCATACATGAATAATTTACTTGATCGCGTCAGTCCTTTTAGAGCTGACTTCAAGAACTAAAGCACTCGCGTCGGCAGAGAGCAAGCTGAAAATTTCCTTTATGCTGCCACTGAGTTTATAGTCAAGCATGCACATGGATTAATAGTTTAATCTTAATCAAAGGCAAAATAAACAAAAAAAAAAAAAAAAAAGTTTGTGAACTTGGCAAGGAAACAGCTCACTGCCACAGAGCTGTCATGCCAAGTTCCCACGGGAACCAGTGTCTTTTGTGTGTGTTCGTTTGTTTGTTGACATTGTACATGTATTCTTTTGCTAAAAAAATGTTCCCAATTATTTTGAGTTGCATGCTATGGCTCCTCCTGCAGTAAATTTCTCAAACTACTACTACAAACATCAACTTGCAGGACAGGATGAACCTCAAACTGCACCAAACGCTCAGCAGTTTTTGATGCTGAGCTTCAGATGATTGTTGAGCTCTCAATCATGGACTACAAAGATGAGTCATTGTGTGTGTGTGTGTGTGTGTGTGTGTGTGTGTGTGTGAGACAGCAACGATCAGGGTTTGCTTTGAAAGATGTTTTCATTTAGTCATTTTTAATCACTTTAATTACTCAGGATTGGCCCAAAAATGTCACACTCTCACTGACACACAGCTAATTCTGTGCATCTAAACCCCAACCCAGCGAGTTGGAGGACCGTCCGAGTCACACAGCGGGATTGACCACTTTTCCGAGGAGAGTTGGCAGCACTTTTCCGCTTGGGAGACGAAGACAAACACATTTACTGCACTGTACTTCACTTTGTCTCTTAAAGCCTCAATACATCATCCAGAGCCAACAAAGGAACACATCTCACTTTCAAACACTATTCTCGTTAATATAGAGCCGAATAGACAACTGTACATTTCTTCAGCAAATACACAATAACTGTGCAGCATCAACTGTAATAGCTTTAAAGATAAAGTTTCCTCTCTATTTATATATCATCTCTATTGCACTAATGCAATTAATCATATCCAAAAACACCGTGTCCCTGTTACTATAGAAGCATACATAATGTTTTGTTTTTTTTGTACAAATTAACCCAGAAATGTTGATGCTTACATCATCTTTGCCTGACTGAAGGTCACATTAAAATGACTGAATAAGAATCAGACTTAAAAATGTCTTCTATGGCTGTGTCTGAAATCACTCCTTACTCCCTATTTAGGGCTTTTTAGAGCCCTATAGTGGGCTGGGTGAAATAACAAAAAGAAAGAACAAAACAAAAAACCCCTCGATCGTACTTTATGTTTATATGTTTGTAGGTAATTTTGTGCTGTTCTACCTTTTCTTGCATATCTACCCTCATGCATTATTCCAAGTAATGCATGAGGGTCGGAATTGTACCAAGTCATACACTACTTTACACTATGTATTGTGGAAAACTTTGAGTGTGCAATACAGAGTTTAACATTTCATACTGCACACTCTCACAGTTTAAAGCTGTGTACTTCCATGTCATTTTGTGTGTTTGCTTTTTTGTGTATTCAGAAAAGTCCAAATAAAGGTCTGATAATTGATAACATACTGACTTTAACCTTTTTGTTTGTTTGTTTTTTGCAACTTAGAATGGGGGTCGTTAGAAAATGAGATATCTTTCTTCATTACAAATACATAAAAATACTACTTGAGTAAAAGTCTTGAAGTGTCTGATATTGAATGCAGTTCTGAATTAATACAAGTAATTGGCAACACATACATTTGCATTTACATGTATGCAATGTATATACTGTATACTATAATTTTAAAGTTAGTCATTTTTGTTAAATATCAGACCCAATGTTCAACATTTTTCTGAATATCAGCATCAGTGTTTTTTGGGGTTTTTTTTGCTAAAGAAAACATGAATAAATTTAAAAATGCAACACTTTTACTGCGACTCTGACTTTGCAGCAAAGCAGCAAATGTAGTGGAATAAAAAGTATAATATTTGCCTCTAAAATGTAATGGAGTGGGAGTTTAATGTAGGGGAAAATTAAAATAATCAAATAAAGTACTGCGTACTCTACTTGAGCAAATATATTGAGTTACATTCTGTCATTGCTCATTAGTGATCAGGCACTAAATAACATGGACGTCAGTTTCTTTTTAAAGCTCGACACCTTCAGAATGATGTTGGAGCACCACTTGAACAGCTGGTAAAAGATTAACTGCACCATTGCCCTTAAATTCATCCTGACATCGTCGAACTGGGTGTCATGTTTACATTACAGCTCATCAGAGCTGCTAATACCTGTGCCTGCGGGTCATTTGATGCAGGAATGGATTTTGATTTTCCCTTTTGTGCCATCAAAAGCCAGATGTTTGTAGTTGTTAGTGTGATTTTTATCCAGTGTGAAAGAACTGTTAAAGTCTTTCACTGGGTGGCTTGAAAACATCACTCCGAATGATAGCTAATATTGCTCAGAGTCTGCTGGATGCCTTAACAATCTATTTCTTGCAGACATGTTGACCATATCCACTTTTATATAGTTCATAAAAGACTGTTTGAATATTTAACTACATTCAGGGGATGTGTTGCTATTTAATCATTAGTCATTAATCATTTATAGTTCTGCTGCAACAACAAATCAAAGCGTAGCTCCAGTCCACATTAGCAATCCAACTGAAGGCAACACAGGACTTGGATTTTGTTCAAAGTGATGATGCTACAAACAGCAGGAGGTATTGTGTTGCTACTCGGCTCAAATCATTGCCTCTAGGAATGAGTGTTTGTGTGACAGTAGTACCGAGAGCACGTGCAATTTATTTAATGACTATTCAGTGCGGCCAATTGCTGTGTAAATTAAACTATGGTTGTTTCAGTTTATTACAATTAGAAAAATATTGCCAGTTTATTATGATATAATTGTATTTCAGCATAATGGCTCTAAAGGTAAATTTTGCTTCAAGTAAAATGTTCTACATCATCCCCTCAAGACAACTGGAGTATAACAACAACTCACAACTCACTGACTGTCTTTCTTATTAAAGATTCGTATCTGATCATGCCACAGCAGTACTTTGTGTTCTTTTCTGTGACACACATCCACAACTTTGGCTAAATTGCTACTCCTTTTGAAGCAGAAAAATATCCCAAATTCGTTCTTTTTTTCTCTCCCCTGCATCTCGTCACACTTTGGTAAAGCTATTTGGTATTTATGCGTCATCGGACAGGCAGTATTAGACTTAAATTTTTTTAATTTTTTGATTTAATTCAAGAGTTGAAGTGTGTCGTTTGTGTAATAACAGTTTGGATGGATATTGAACGGACTGTGTGAACTCTAAAAACAAAGCATAAAAGGAATTGCAATCAGTGATTTCATAAGAGCTTCAAATATAAGAGAAAAGAGATTCAAATGTTTGAAATGTCTATAGTTCTTTGAAATGTGCGTGATGTTTGTTGCTATTTATGGAGAGCAAAATATCGTACTGTAATTTATCTGTTCACTTCTCCCAGTCAACAGTGTTTGGTTGTAGCCCACTGACTTGCTGCGTTTGCTGTCTTTTCTCCTTCCACACTTTTCTTCTCCCCTTACATCCTTTTTTCTATCCTGGGAAAAACTTGTATTGATTTATCCTGATTTCCTCTCCTGAAATCCCCCACCCTTGCTCTCCCTGTCACATCTCCAGTGGAGGGTCAGTGGTTGGAGTGGGGGCCGTGGTCAATGTGCAGCGTCACTTGTAACACGGGGACCCAGCAGAGGCAGAGGCGCTGCAGCTCGTCGGTTCATGGCTGGGCGGAGTGTAAAGGCCTCCATCAGGAGAGCAGGGAATGCACCAACCCTTCCTGCAGTGGTAAGGAGCACAAATGAATGAAAACTTGGAAATCCATCTGTATGGTTTTCCGTGATTCGTGGTTTAGCAGTTTGTGGGTTGGGACCAGGTTTATATTGTGAGCCTTTTTTGACCTGGGCCCTGTAGTATAAAAATAATAGAGTTGTAATGAACCTGGCCCTCTTTTATATACATACCACAGTAAAATATGCAAAAAAGGCACTGCTGCCTTACACTTGTAAACTACAGTAAATTAACTATTCATCAACAGCTGCCATCACTTGCCACACTCCTTTTCCATGATTTTCACCGGTGGTGCTTTGGTGCTGTTGTAGGTGGAGGCAACTGGGGCAGCTGGAACCACTGGAGTCTCTGCAGCAAGACGTGCGACTCGGGCTGGCAGCGTCGCTTCAGGATGTGCGAGGGCACCGGCTTGCAGGGGTACCCCTGTGATGGCTCAGGAGAGGAGGTCCGGACCTGCAACGAGAAGAAGTGCCCCGGTGAGTGATCCCGTCAACATGCATCGTGCATCTGCTGAGAAAACAGAACAGAACAGAACAGCAGCTTGTGTAGATATCATTCACAGGGTTCATTTTTTTCTATGAGGCTGCATTTCTCTGCATGGCCCAATGAGTGACAGAAACCAAAGAGGGCGTGGGCTGTGTGAGCCCAATCTGCATATGCACAGTATTTATCATGCAGATTGGAAATGATTTCTGGTGGTTCACCTCACAGCCAAAGGCTTCTATCGCAATTTTAAAACTCTTTAAAACTCATCTCTTTATCTGTCTCCTGTCGCTCTTCCTGTCAGCTCACGCACCCATCCATCCTCACCTCTTCATTGATTTCGCACATCCTCGGCTCTCTCTCTCTCCTGTTATCTTCAGCTTACCTGAGAGATACTCGATTTCTCCTCTTCAATGTTGTTTTCGCCGAGCTAATCTCGCCTGCTGTCTCTCGCTCGCCCTCAGCCCCTTTCTGTTCATCACGCTCAATGCCAGTGTCGGCCGCTGTAGGAAATAGTGGGACATAATAAGCACGCCTCTGGACTGAAGCTCTGTGTGAGTGTGCTTTCTGTACAGTACAAGTCAGAATGCCATGTGTGTGCTCTGAGCGGCTAAATATGATGAGCGTCAGAGTGCAGCTTTCAACGTGACCTCCCTTTGTTTTGAGTAGCTCTCGAGCCTCTTTTACACGAGAAGATAATCTTTTTCAGTTGGTATTGCAGGGGGGAACGTCGTACCATATTTTTCTCCCTTTGTGTGTCTCCCGCTCCTCGTCTGTCTTCATCTCTCCGCTTCGCCTCTGCCAACACTCATCTGCCCCCTCGGAATATCTTCAGAGCACTTTCCCCCATTTTTTTCATCAGGGTTATGAAAGGGAAGGAAGGAGAGGGAAAACAGATGAATAAAGAGAGGGAGCATGATGAAGATGGAATGAGATACTGTACTGAGGCTGTGACACTGACAGAGAGCACTGAGCAACGTACAAGGGAATAAGATTGGGATTGATTTGTATCTTGTTTTTGTCCTTCTTCCCTTTTTCCTTTGCTTGCTATGTCTGTCGGAGTGTGTGTATGGTGATTTTTCTGTGCCCACTAGACTGTTGCTTCATTTCAATGCTGTATATTTCTTGTTTTTTACAGCGCCTCACGAGATATGTAAAGACGAGAACCTTCTCTCTATGTCATGGAAAAGAGCCTCCGCTGGAGAAACTGTCTACAACAAGTGTCCAACTAATGCCACTGGTCAGTCCCATGATATATTTTAGCCAATCTGTTACACCTCAGCATGTTTTACTTGAATCCAAAAGAAAATCCAAACAGGAACAACTGAACTTCGTTCCATTCATGAATACAGGCTACAGTGAGAGTCTTTCAGAGACATTAAAAGTTCCAACAAGTTTGTCTGTCCCCCTTAATATATGTTAGTGCCTGGTAGCCTAGTTTGCTAAATTATGTAAAGTGAACCACAGAAAGAACTCATAATTAATTTACAACAACAATTAACTGCTTTTAATATTTGACAGTCAGCTAAGGTCTTAGACATTCAGTTTAGTGCAGCGGCACATTCATCTACTCATTAGTGCCAAAGCAAACAGTACAAATAGACAAAATTGTAATGTTGATATCCTAAATTACTGTCTGTATTGCCAAATGGAAGTGCTCCGAGCTCTGGAGCAAATCAGATTGATAAGCGCCGATCATAATAATTGTCCCTTGTGTTAGGCCAATGTTTTGAGCTTTGAACTTTCCAGCTCGTATATTACCCAGGATTAGCACAGCAGACCTCATTTATGTATTACTTATCACCGTTATGTTAATCTAAACTGCATATTTTTTTAACTTCTGAAAGCAGAAACAAGAGATC
>KV751318.1:13119789-13139206 GCA_001698575.1 Mola mola
CTTAAGAAAGAAAAAAAAGTCCTGCTCCAGCCACAGATTACACCTTTAAAAATGGATCTCTGTTTCATTGAAGTGCATATTATTTTATTTTGTTCAAGAAAAAACAACCCTTCATGCCCTTAAAATGGCTTGGACTAATTCCACAACTTTGCCTCATTACTTGTGGGGATCTGTGAATGTGCTGCTTAAGCTCCGCCCCTCGCCTGTAGCCAGAGTGAGCCTGAGCTTACCTGCTCTGGCATCTTTACAGCAATAAGAAACAACAGTAAAATTTTAAGAAGAAGTAAGTTTGGAAGGAGTGTAAAGAGTAACTCAGGGGGAACTGCTTGGATGGATCTCTTCTCAAAACCATAAATTATGGCTTAGCATCAGCTCCATGCATATCTTGTGCCGACAAATGGCGCATTAAAGTTCACGGCTGGTGACTAGTGGCTTGCAATCTTGCTGGATTGTAGCCGATCATCAATCATTTAGATGTTCAGCAAGCGGAGAGTGACAAAAAGTGTATTCGTGGGAAATCAGAGTACTGTGATTGAGTGCTTTCTGTATTATTACTCATCGCGAGCGTGGGAGTGCCTCCCTCTCGCACAGTGATTTAGCATTTACGCACGATACACTAGCTTTCTTATTTGCAAGCATTTTGCAGGCACTATCCAATTAGGATCCGTCACACTCACAGGCTGTCTCATGTCGACTTTGATCTGCCTTTTTGCCGTGTCATAGCCTCAAAATTACCCCGCAGACGCTCAAAACGCAGACACTCACATTATCTCTGTGTCTCTTGTTCTTTCTCCACTCGTCTGACTTGCAAAGCTATCTGTCCTCCTGAGTATTAACTCTTTGGCAGCAGGCAGACAGATTTTGGATGAGTCACCCAATATGTCAGCCCCCTCTTTCTCCTCCCCTCTCCCCCTCGCTGCACCCATGATCCTCCATCACAACTCTCAGTCTAAAAGGGCAGAGGAGGGAGTGGCATCTCTCATCACAAACTCTTCTTCTCCTACTTTCCCTCTGTGCTTTTTTCCACTTGCCCCTTTCTATTGAGACAAAATGACATTTAGAGAGGGACAGTTCATCTCCTTGGGAGCCCCTGCTCATTTTGGAGAGAGAACACTGAGGGCTGTAGTGGAAATGTGTTGTAAAGAAGGGCTGTGGAAAGTTGAAAGGTGGACATGAGAGCTGAAACAACAGGAAAAGATAAAAGGGCAGTGTGCAGATGAAAGGTCTTTAAAGGGTCATTTCACCAGAAAGGCAACAATATTTTCCCACAGTTTTGGACATATTGTATGTTGAGATCTTTGCAAATTCTCAAATACAAAGCAACTAGATTGCACTCCGAAGCACGTATACATTTTTTAAAAAATCAACAGTCGTATCACCTTCCAGAAATCATGACTGGATTGCTAAAGATAATCCATGCACCCAGCTGTGATCTGTCTCAGGAACTATTTTCTCTCTGTCATTATAGTTAAGGAAGCATGCATTTACTCAAGGACGAGATGCTGCGTTAGATAACTTCACAGTTCCGTCGAGAAACATGCTTTTAATGTTTACGCCCCTTACTATCATGAGCATGAGCCTCCTGTCCTAAATAGGTGTGTAATGTTTCCTTCTGTGTGTTTCCAGCATGAAGCCCATCACAACAAGGTCCGTTGATTATTTTGAGTAACCGGTTCATGATTTCTGGAAAGGTCCTGTATAAGTAGTAGTATAAGTGCAATCAAGTTCAGTTATATTAATAAAAAATCTACAGCCAAGATCTCCACAACTGAGCAGCTCACATGCATTTTTGATTACGGTTAAATTGCCAGAATTCTCTTTAAACAAAATTTACAAGGATGGAATGTTGTCTTTAAACAAGAAGCTTCAGGTGTTTCCTGTAGATACTGTATGTTGCTATTATAGAGGTATAGTGTTTTTAATTGCGTGTAGTTGGGACACATCAATATGCATAGTACATGCTAGTACATACCAGCACATACTAGTACAGCTTCAGGTTTAAACTACTGTTGTTACTTTTCTTGCCTGTAGGGGGTGCAGTTTGACTGGCATAACTCTATCATTTTTATACTGAGTGTAACCCCACAGTCAGGCTGTCATGCTAAAGGCAATACATACACAAGTAGAAATTTGAAATTAATGTTGTTGCTGTCTAGAAATTTGGTTTTTAACTGTGCATTAGGTGAGCGACCAGCTGCAAGTGAGTCACCCAATCAAAGTCAGGCCAAATTGTGCACCTAAACTACTCCCAAGTTTACAAGTGATAAGTCTCCGTGTGGATGATATAGAACAGCTGTCATATTAGGCTGCTGGATGGCAGGTCTGCTAAGTAACATTTTTCTATTTTGATGCAGTCAACAGTGCATTTGTCAGCGACAGCAACAGAGTGAATTTAAATTAAGTTTAAATTGCAGGTTGATGGGACAGGTGAAGTCTGGGCTTGTTTGCTTCGCAAGCTAATGGATGCGTTTGCATTTACCTTATTCATATGAAATGATGTACTTATCAGTACGAGTTAGCTGAAAAATAAATCACAAATACAAAAAGCACAGCCTATGACTGAAATGTCGAGGAGCTACTTAAATAGTGTGTGCAGATTTTTTTTTTTCTTTTCCTCTGGCTTCCCAAATGTTCTATACTTTTTTTCAGATATTAAATACTGATTTGTTCCTGTGGTTTGAAGAGCTTATGATTTATTGTATTTGTCTGAAATAGCAAATAACAGTAAGTCTCCATCTGTTTTCAGCTGTGCTTTGTGACAGAACTTCATTCCAACGCGTCTTATAAGAGGGGTTATACAAAATAAGTTCGATGGATGATGGAGACATGGGTTTAAGAACATGTTTGATGTTTAAGGTGTTTTATGAGAAAAATTGTAATTTTTTTGTATTCATTCTTTTATTTTCAGAGACAGAGACAGACACAGAACCTACAATGTATTATGTCATCGGAGCCATCTTATACAGGACGTTGGGCATCATCTTGCCAGCACCGAAGTGAGTACCTCCAACGTGAGCCTCCGTCTAATTATTCATAATCTCTGAGTCATTTAATTCTGTATCTCACCTTCTCTCCCATTCCCTGTCCTTTCTCTTACCTTTCTCCATTTAGCCAGTTTCTCCAACAACTCATCATCTCCTGTATAACGCTTTTACTTATTTATTTATTTATTTTCTTTTACAAACTCACCGCCTTTCTATTTCTGTGCCTTTCTTCTTTGGATTGTTTTCTCTATCTAATTCTAAGGTACGATTCTTCTGCTGTCTTTCTTCTCTCTTAGAGTGTTTCTATTACTTCCCTTTCTCTCCTCAAGTCTGCATAGTTGTCAGACCAATGCCTCAGATCTCCCAAAAAGTACATTTCCCTGGATGTCTTTCCCTTTCTTTTGCATCCTCGATGTATTTTTGGAGTTGTACAGTAGAGTTCGAATGTGCAAGCCTAATGGGTCCTGAAAGTTGCATAGAACTTGCAAAAAGTAGTAGTTAGGAGAAATCAGGAGATTGTTAAAAGGCTGCCCTAAGATGGTGCTCTTGGCCAGCGGTCTTGGTTGTGGATGATCTGAATCTGTTGAAATCCTTTCCCCCCCCGTAGCTCTGCTGAATGCTAATAGGTGCTGTGTTCTCTTTTAACTTTGGCTCGGATTTTCTCACTTCCTCATTAACTTTGTATTTACTGTACATGTTTGTATTTATTTATTCGTGCATTTATTTTTGCAAACACACTCAAAAAACATTAAAAAGACTTGTACTAGTGCATTGGCTTTATGTGCTAATGGATATGTCCGATTAATGAGAGCAACAAAGCAGCACATTTAACTTTTTTTTTCGAAACGAGAGAGAAAATTAAGCTAATCTTGAATGTTCAGTACAGTTCTTTAAAAATAATATTTCTGTATGACTGTGTGTCTCTGCAGTCCCCCTGCAGTGGTCAACTCCAAGATCCTGACGGTGACAATACGGCCGGAACTGCAAGCCAGTGAGCCAATGGTGGTGGTAGAGCTGTCACCACTCATTAACGTACGTTCAAATATATACTGCATATGCTGTGTGTGTGTATATATATATTTGTGTGTGAGTGTGTGTGTTACATGCAATACACTGCCTTTGATTATATCCTTTACTTCCATCGTCTGAACTTCCAGGCTACTTGGAGGTTTCAAACAGATGAGCACGTAACATCTACCCACTAGAAATCCATTTATTTTCTAAGTAATATCAAAGTGTGCTACATGCAACACAGGTTAAAATTATTCCATGCGATGCACTTTCCAATGCAAGGCGTTGCATTTTCTTTCTTTTTTTTTTTTTACATATTATGCACTTGTATATTGAGTGAGCCTTGGCCAAGAAATCACGTTTGCCTAAAGCTTTAAAGGATTTATTTTCTCCCAGCTGAACCCATGTATCCTGAGTTCAGATGAAAGAGAAAGTGCTGCATGCTATAAAGTGCCACAGTACTCAGTGAACTGCCTAAATAAATGGAGACCTTTCTGACTTCCTTATATCCAACTGTCTCCTGGTACCTATTCAGTTTATATATACAGTGGAGTATGTTATTATAAACGACTCATGGGGTGTCTTCAGTGGATACGACTAAGTGTAATTTTAATGAGAGGCACTGCTCACGACCTCAATAAGATGTGGCTTTCATTAGCCATTCTTCTGTGTAAAGGTGGGCACAGTTTAGAATATAACGGTAAATATTTAATGGTTATCTTGAGACTTAGCAAACAAATACACTGACACTTAGATAGATGGATAGACAAAAAAAAAAAAAAATGTAGAGGAACTTGGACTGCCTCCATCTGGTCCTCCTGAGGCTAGAGACTTCTCTTGCGCATTCACAAAAGATAGTTTAAAACCAGTCGGAATTCACACACAGTAGCTAGATGAATAATAATTATACGATGCAAACAAATAAAACTACATTGAATAAAATATCTCTGCAATATACACATATACATTATAATGCAGACAGTACCATTAATTAGGGCAGCCAGAAAGATCTATAATTGCTATATGCAGTTATTTTGAGTTATTACTAAAAAGCAAAATAAAGGATAAAACAATCATCTTTATTCTAAAGGCAAAAAAAAAAAAAAGAAATTATATTACCTTGAGATTAATGCTATTTCTTTGGCTGATAGAAAATCCAGCTTTATTGCTGGTTGTGGTTTATTATTTAATTAACATAAATTGTATGAGAGATATGTACCTTTGCTAACTTGAGACAAGAAGGCGAATGCACTGACAAGGAAGATCTGATTCGATACCAATATTAAAAATAACAATGTGGTTGATAACCAATAATAAAAATAAAGAAACCCTTGGAAAAATCACAAAAGCGATGTGTGTTGTAACATGGACAAATTAACAAAATCAAAAATGTGATTTTCGTCAGGGAGTGTCTTTATAGCGGGAGTCAGGTGTAGAAAAGATATAGCCAGTGCAGAATTAATGAGACACCAGAGACAATTAACAGCCACTAGTATATCAAGCAATCATGTCAGTATATCAGTAAGATACTGATATTGAGCCGATATACTGAATTGTTGCATCCTTACGAGAGTTTTTGTTTGCATGTAAATGTGCAGTTAATCTCTTAAAATGTGACTGAGATCAAACCGAACAAGGCTGCTAGTTAAACTACAATCCGAGTGAACCAATGGAGTGAATGCAAATAGGTGAGGCTACTTCTCTACATCTACATATATGCCAATAACAACTTTACTCTGAAGGTTGTATTAAGCTTCATCATTGCTCAGAACTCCATTAGGTGGAACAAAATGAACAAGGAAGAAATAAAGTGAAGGGGAGAGCAGAGTTTGTGGTCATGGTCCTTGTCTGCAGTGGATGTGGACCTTGGCTGCTGTGGAAACACCACTCCACTGAAGCATTGCCGTGGCAGTAGCTGCCTCTGGCTTCACTCTCTAAGGGGGTCCCTGCACACGGTCGTGTCTTCACTGAGTGAACATCTGTTCCAGTCATGCTTTTCTACATATTTTCCTGGATTCAGCATCAGTACATGCCTTTAATGGCGAATGAGAAGCAGGAGGTCAAAAAAATGGATGACCTCACAGTAGACCAGATGCCAAGAGCAAACTTGCATCTCCTCCTCCAGATAACCTTTCTAATTATGAAAGGCAGTTACTGTTAGCTTTAGAGACTTTAGCCATGTAAGGTCTTATGGTAAATTCTCTCTAATTTAGTTTACATTCATGAGCAAAAAAGCACCATCCTGGTTTCTCAATTTCAATTTCTATACCTACAATCGTTGATATGACATGGAAAGCTTTAAATCACTGTGGTCTTTATCTTTTACAGAAGCTCATTTCATTTTATTATATTAGGCATTTTACTGCAAATTGACGACCACTTGTATGTAAAAAAAAAAAAAAAAAAAAAAAATGCCATTCCTTTTGAGAGAAAAAGAAGGCAGAGTTGTTAAGGTAAATGCCATTATTACTATCTATTAGCGCGGCTGTTGGAATCAGACACGTCTCTCCCGTTGAGAGGCACCACTCAAACAGCAACTGCCATTATGCAACATATCGGCACTAAAGAGGAGGCAGACGTTGTGGGAGTACACGAATGTCACTCCCACCATTGTCCCACCAGTCAGGGACGACGCCCGCTGATTGATAGTCGAGTGTCAAGAAGGCCCGTCGTGCTAATGTACACCCAGGGACAACCAATGTTGGTCTGCGTGTGAGGCAGGACCAAGCGCTGTCGTCCATCAATTTATGTCACCAACTCTCTGATCCTTCGTTTTTAGATGCTGCATTATCTTGCCCTCTCAAATCCAGCCATGCAGAGACCCCATGATTCACTACTTAATAGGATATCAGTGAAAAGAAGAAGGTGTGACCTTGCCTTTGACAGAAGTACTAGTAAATGGTGCAGGCATTAAAAGTGCATCGCCTCCTGTTTATTTATCACTTTATTAACATTTATTTTTTTTTTTTTCACACTTTCCATTAGGGTTGATTCTGTTGGCAGACAGAGCAATGTGATGATTTACTGCTATAATCCCCTTTACCATAGGGGGGAGCTCAAAGGCAAAGTGCTCTGTGCAGGAGTCCAAAGGGGCGCCCCCAGTAGAGAGAGCTATTCAGACAAGGATCTGCTTTTTCCCTGCATTACCCTCAGTGGAAGAATGGCATCACTCTTGTGGGTATCTGACTTTGAAAAGCAGCCAGATCTGTCTCCCTGCTTAATGACCCAGAAAGTCTATTGGCCTGCTGTTTCTTTAAGACAGGGTTACTAATTAAAGCTTAAACACTAGCTTGATGTAAATTATTTTGAATGCAGAATAAATGAGAAAACAGAATCTTTGATAAGACTCAATACAGTTTTGCTCCTAAAACCAATCACAGTCCAATCCTTAGAACGTGAGACACGCAGGTTCAAAGGCCAAAAGCAACTCAATATATTTATTTTTTTAAAGATAGAATTTATTTTGCTTTATAACCTTATTCTAATTCAATTTAATTGTAATATTCAATATTTGGTATGCTTCATTTTTCATTTTGAGTAGTTTTAGGCTGGTTTATGGTAGCCTTAACTTGTACTCACTCTTTTCTCTATGGCTGTGGGTAAGGAAAACTCCGTCTTTTTTTGTTTTAATGCCCTCTTCTCTGGGGGAACGCAGCAACCGACCAGCATTCAGCGAGGTGACAGTCACTTACAATTTTCTTCTATGACTCCGCGATCTCGGTACTTAATCTTAAAGTGTAGGTGCACATATTATATAATTCACTCAAAATTAGAAAGGAAGCATACCATATAATGAATACTAAAATTAAAGTAAATTAATAGAAAGTTATAAAACACAATAAATTCTATCTTTACAAAAATAAACCTCATCCTTACGTAGAACGACTGTCTGTTGCTTGGCTGCTTAACATGATCATGCAAAAACTGCAGTGTGGTTTTCAATGAAACTTGGTGGGAGGATCTGGAATGGGCTGAGTAAAGGGTCAGCGGCAGAGCGCCAACTTGTTATAATCAGTTCCTTATATCATATCAAAGAATAATTAAAGATCAGTGAAGAAACACAATTCATGAAGCACTTGACTTTGTGAGCCTTTAAACACCGGAAGGGCCAGCCCTCCACGATACGTACAGTACTTGTTATACCGAGCTATTTTACGGCTTCAAAGTTGTTTACTTTGATTTTAATACTTCCCACTCTGGTACTTAAGTCGAGAATTTGAATGTTTTTCCGCTCCTGGATGTTTACGACCCCAACTTGCTGTGTATTACTGTCCTTGAAAATGCTTTTCTGCCTTTGTCTTTCAACTCTCCCAATTCATTGCTCACTCCCCTTCTTTCTTTTTGCAGTAGCCGCTATTTGCCACCCTCTCCTCTGTCTCAAGCCTTCTCTTTCATTGTCTGTTTACCTCTCTCCATCGCTCTATACTGCATAACTCTTTTTCCTCTGGCTCTTGAGCCACTGTGTCTTCCCGTTGCCTCCCTGTCTCACTCATCCTTCTGACTGGCAATAACAGCATATTTTCTCCCCCCCCCCACCTTATCTTGCAGGGTACATCAGATCCTCAGTGCGTTGTCTGGGACTATGGCAACCCGTAAGTGATTCCGGCACTCGTGTGCGTGTGCGTGTGCGTGTGAGTGTGTACAGTCCAGTAACCCATTGTGTGCGTGTTGTTTGTCTTGTGCGTGCTCATGCCCAGTCAGACTAATTGTATTAATGACCAGAAAACAATGTAATGAGGTTTGCTGAGTAATCTTAATTAAATAAGTCGATGTGAACAAACTCCTTTCTCTCTATGTTGGTTAGATTTCCGAAGTAACATCACTAAGAACGCCTTCATGGAGCAATGTTTCATCTATTCAGTTACTACCTTTATTCAGGCCCTGTAAGAGATTCATTGTGCGATTCAGTGAACATTTGTTATAACTTGAACCCTCAAGTTTTATGCCATGGATGACCCAAAGGCTTAGCTTATAACTAGTGGGTTCTTTCTTTCTCATTTGTCTATGTAGGCCACTGACTCTTTAAAGGTATTGGCTGCATAGTGGACCATCTAGATAATGGGAACCAGTACAATTGATCCTGCTGTTTTAACTATTAACCCACATAGTGCTGATGCTCTTTTTTTTTTTTTTTTTATGTCAATACAAAGTCAAATTTGTTTAGAACAATTAAACCACAGCTCAGATCCAGGTCATGGCCTTGTTTCATGTAAATCAGCACTATCTTTGAATGTCCCATGTCTTCTATTCATATTCCGCAGATGCAACCTCGTCTCATATATTACACAATAGGATTCCACTCGGGAATACAGCAACTTGTCAGCATTGGCGATAGCACAGTCATTGTTGTTAGTTTTAGTGATTTGGGGGAAATAATATGGTTTCAGAACTTGAAATGCCATTTAATTGACTTTGATATTGAGGCAGAATAGTGTTGCTAGGGAATACTTACTTAAAAAAAAAAACATTAGTTAACAGCGCAGTACTTTCTTGCTCAAGAGCTTTTGATCATATCACTCAATCAGCAGAAGGTTGTCCAGTGATGATTTCTTTTTGTGAAAGGTTTACCCCAGTATTTCAAGATTACTTGATTATAAATGATGTGCTGGTAGCGTTGCCTTTATCTTTGAAATGCTTTCTTGTAATACACATTACTCTTATCAGAATGCATTTTTTCAAGTGGTATATCAGAGGCCACTGTTTGCTGGGACAAAAAGATAGATTATGCAAAAACTTGGGTTTACTCAACTCTTCCCTTGAAATCTGGATAAATATCTCCAGAGACCAATTACACAATGAGCGAATAAGACATTGCAGCTTATCAAACTACCCTTCTCCATCAAGTTAGGAGAAGAATAAAGCTTGGCAAATCTAATTAACTAGCCTGGAAGATTACTCTTGCAGTCTAATTGAACTGCAGATATTGTAAGAGCAGAGTGCCAAACGAAATATAAGGTGGCATGTTGGCAGTGATGTCTTGTCAACCAAACGTACTTCAACTGGTAGGAATGTAAAGAACATTCAACATGTGTTCAGCGGGTAGTAGGTAATATACAGTATCTGTACATGCATACATAACATATGCAGAGCACATTCACATATGCTTGAATTAATTCACAAACAACAAAGCATACTGAGCAGGGCTGAGTTTAAGGTGATTTACACTGAAATGCAAGGATTGAGTGTTCAATTATACATCACTTGAAAGCAAGAACAAAACAGGATCATTCCAGTTTTACTAAGTGAAGTTGCTTTTAACCTGCCACTAATATGAAGGATTGACAAATTTGTCTATTTTTGACTTTTCAGGTCACCTTTTAGATCGATAAAAAGAGGCTATTCCGGATCTTGTTTATGTCTTCAGCTTATGCAGACTTGAAACGTTTAAAGTGTAAACAGCCTGAAGTCATTACTACATGTTATGGCGGTGCACAGATGCTGTGGCAGCTCGAGGCTGTAAAGCCCAGCAAACTGGTGTGCTGTGATTTTAGAAGAAAAAAACAGAAATAATTACAAAATTTGGAATCCATTTTAAAAGTGTATGCACCTACACAAGTAGCAAAGTTCTATACATATTGACTGTTCAGTCTCGCTGTTTAATCCACCAGCATTTGCTAGTCTGTGCTGAGCAGTGGCTCTCGACTGGAGCTGGGTTTGCAGCGTGAAGTTAATATGAGCAGAGAACATGTACAAAGTGAGCCATTTGTTTGCTGGAGGATATCATCTCTCTCAACCTTACTGTCTCCAACTGAGCCAGACAAGAGGTGCAGAATGTATAGATAGCAGGGAAAGGCAAACACAGCTGCAGCTGAAGCAGATAGTGGGAGTGAAGGAGGTTCCGCTTTGAGATGGAAAAAAGAAGTTTGAATCTATGACCAGGATATGAAGGCTATATTTAGCGCCCACGTTCAATAATATTGACTATACACTGTGTGTATATTTTCTGCATAATTGTTTAAATGCACATGTGAGGAAAGTAGACTCGCTTAGAGATTAGGAATCCAGCAGAGGTTTAGAGCCTACTGTCATCCCTATCACAATTGTCTGTGCGCATGTTTTTTCAGTCACAGTGGTCCATTTAACAATCTGCAAGCAATTTGGGCAGTAGCTCTTGCCATTTGCACTCTTGTTTTCGCTGGCTAAGTTAGCCAACAGTTTGTGGCACTCGCAGTTCATCCCAGTATTTATGTGTGAGTGATAATTTATTTATTTTGCCTGTAACCGGCCCATATGTTGATACCATCTGCCCACCTAAATTGGCGTTCTCACCATTCATCCCTCCCTGTCTTCCTCTATATGTGCGTCTACTGAACCAACTCTCATTCGTTGTCAAAACGGTTATGTTCAGATAAAGTTTGCATTTGTGAAAACATGGAGCTTCTGATGAAAATGTGACCATGTTTTGGGATATATAACACAGCACCTATGGTAAAATCTTTATGTTGTATTTTTTGCCTGCCTTGAATCTTCATGGTGTATTTGTCTCATATTTCCTGCTGTCTCTCGCGACCTCTCTCCCTGAGAGATGATGATGGCTGTTCAGCTTCTCTTCACTATCACTACGGTTGTTGACCTTGCCTCTGGCATCTCTGCGCTGTGACCCTGACATACATCTACTCGTTCTACGGTGGAACACTTATCTTATGTCTTTTGCATTATAAATGATGTGCTACGGTTGCATTCGATCGAAAAACAGATGTACTGATTCTTTTATCAGAACAGCCTTTTTTTGCTGGAATTAGTAAAATGTACAGTGCAATACACTCTCAAAAAGGTTTTTATGCATCACACACAAACAATATATCATTTACACTGATCATAAAAGCAACATACTGTCATTATACTGTCAGCTATGCATTATAAATGCCAACTGAGCAATCTTTAAAGCACGCTTAAAAATATGACCCATTAGTTAGAGATGAATGTAATATACACGGTAGATGGATGGAAGCCAGTAAGCTCGTGAAGGGCTGAGGGTTACTTAATCCCATTTCTAATCCCCACTGGTCTTCGGCTTGATCAGGGATCAGTGGTTAAAGACCTAGCCACCCCACCCTACTCCCACCACCCATCTCTGCCACAGAGTAATATTGGCCTGGTGTGCAGCACAAGTCGCTCTAACATCCCCAATCTGACACAGTTAAAGTGAGGCTGGCTTTTTGCTCAGACTGAGCTGGCACAGCTGACTGCTTTTGGCACTGGCAGGTCTTAACCTTAAATGAAGTGAAAAGTCAAAGGCATATTCTGCATTCTGCCAAAAACTAACTGGTCTCAAATCTGGCCAAAACGTAATCATATTTATTTTATAAAATGGCATGGCGGCAGGTTCCGACCATAGTGGATGCCACTTTTTTTCATTCTTATATTGGCAGCATTTAAAAGCCTTTTTTGCACAGTCCAGTGCAAAGACCAGGTATGCACACTAAGAGACTAAAATAGATTCATTAGGGGTATTGTTTGTAGCACTTCTCTTTCAAAGCGTGTCCGTTGGTTTAAGAGCCATAACTTTAAAAGACCTGCATCCATTTTTCTTCGCAGCTATCTAATACTTTTGGAATCTAGATGGAGGAAAAAAAACAAAAAAGGCCAAAATCTATTCAGCAGAGCCAGAATGAAAATATTTTTTCTATGAACAACCTTCTTTTTCCTTCTTCCTATATTACCTATCCAACAACTCATCCACAGTTCTGTGGAACACTTTGTTCAATTCTGTTTCAATGTCAAAGTTGTACTCTTCATCACCTGACATGTTGACTAAATTGATATGTGCTATCAATTTACTCAACATATGATATTTAAAAAAAATACTTAGAGAGAATATATCAGATTAAGCACACCTCCCTACTATCCTTTTTTAAAAAAAGATAACAAACTACCAATGAGCCATTGTAGTTACTATATGTTAATTATTCACTATGTCTTCACAAAAAAGATAACCAGAGAATCAAAAAAAAAAAAAAAGAAGTGCATCTAATCTAGAGGTGAAAATCCCTAATGCAAATGACAAAACAGCAGCAGCACAGCAGGAGACACGTCAGGGTGACACCATTATCTCTTTGTCTATGAGCACTTTGGTGTTTGGTGTTGATAGGACTTGTGGCAGTTTAAGCTTTGATAAGCCAAGAGAACATCACCATGTTCATGGATACAATATCTACTGATCTTTTTCAATCAAGAATGCTAGCTTTACCGATGTAGAAAGAAGTTTTTCTCTTTCCTAACCCCTAAATTGTTTACGAACTTGAAATTTCGGGAATGTTTTTTACAAAGCAGTCAACCATCCAAGAATTGACAACCATAGCCCCATGCTGTCATACAAGTTCACCAAATAAATAATAAATAATAACAATAATAACAATAAATAATAAAGCCATTCTCTGATGGTGACTCTCTAAAAGACTGTGTGGTAAAGGAAGCTAGTATAGTTGAGCCCATACCAGGTCACTTTGAAAATGTCCCAAATTACTATAATTATCAATCCATTTTTTTCCTCCCTTTGCATACTTATTCTAAGCCAGCTCCTCTTGAAAAACACCCAGATTTAAAATATAAATGTCCAGATGGTGACGCATATGTTCAGTACATTATGTACTGTGTCTTATCAGTGGTGAAACTGTATTGCAGTTTTAATTTCTAGAGCTGCACAATGCTCAGCATGTATATAGTCACACTCTAATTTATATTAGAGAAAGTGTGGTTCAATGGTTCATATACACACACACACAGTTACGTATTACAGAGAGACATTGCCTATCACAGGTATATTCTATTTATTTTAGTGCTTCTTTCAAAACAGATCCTGAGCTTCAAAGGAAATCCCTAGAGACATTGCCGTAATGTTATCAAAAAATGTTGGTTGCCTTTGCCTTTTCACCCCTTACATCAAAATGTATTCATTAACAACAGCATTTCTGCACCTGCTTATTTCCTCATCTGTCCCCCATTGTCAGAAATGTGCACACTAACACAATAAACAGTGCAACCACTAGGAAGGGAGGGGGGGGTTATAGGGCTTGCTCCACTTTTCCATCTGACAGAGCAGAAGGGATCAAGACTGTGTCAAACCGTGAGTCTGTGCGGCAAGAGGGAGTCGGCCAGCGAGGCTTATGTGGGCTCTGCATCCGTTGGGCTTTACAGATATAGGAAGGCTCTTAGCTTGTTTCCCCAGCTATCACAACCATCCTCAGGGCATACGTTAACATGGTAGCTTCGATTCTTATAATGCTACAGTTCATGTTGGGGACAGTCAGCTTCAGGGTACTTCTGATGACTTTGAGTAGCTGTTACATGTTCAGATCTGCTCTAAGAAGCCCGTCTGAGTTTTAGAAGTGGAAGTGGTTTCTCGTAGCTACAGGACCTATTGGATTTGGGCTGCTTTTTACTTTGAGTGATGAAGTTATTTTTTTTCCGAGGTTATGCTTTTTTTTGTTTTGTTGTATTGATTTTGTCATCATGTGACTACTGGGTGTGGAGTGAATGGCGTGACGCGTCTTACCAAAGATAGCCTTTAAAACTAATGCAGTTCCCTTTGGGTGTGGTCCAGGATGATTTTAGGCCTTTGTAGTAATTATAGACAAAGAAGAATCGTTGTCTGCTGTCTTTGGGAATATATTACCTGGTCACAGTTGGACCTGTAGAGCTTGAGAGCCACTGGGTAAGTAGCACCTTAAAATCACATTCAGGTACGTAGTTAATTCTAGTATACTATGTGAGAAGTCATGGAGTCAAGTGGGCTATTTGCCTAATGCTTATCTTGTTGACCCATCCAATATCCTTTTTACTCTTGTGTTGCTACGTTATAGGCTGAGTACTGCTTTATAAGATCAGCCTGAGCCTGAGTTCTCCCTCAGTCCTTCAAAATGCTTAGAAAATGTCCAGAGAAGCCTCGTGCATTTTTTGTAGGACGCAACTTTGGTCTCTAAACTTTTTTTATCCAATCAAAATTGAAAGTCAATTTCTCTGCAGCTGCCACTTTCTTCAGCCATGTCAACTCAGTTAGAGGGGAGGCAGGCCATTTGTGGCATTAGCCGAAACCTGTTTTCTGTTACTCCTGTGCGCTGACAAGCTTGCACACCAGGAAGAAAGATAATCCCGACAAAGAAGCTTATAAATTAGCCCGTGCCCATGCCAGAGAGCAGATTTGGGAAGTGGAGGTCAATGATAAAGCGCACTCGTCACACGAGAAAGAGGGAGGAAGCTGGAAGTAGGGTTTTGTGTGGCAAACTCACTTGACATGACAAGTAGAATAAAGCAACGACTGTACATTTGTCTTAATTTAAAGATTAGGTATTCATTTAAAAGTGAAAAAAGAAAAGGGAATCTAATATAATGAAGTTCTAGTAGAGTAATAGTTTTGCATTTTGTCTTTTAGTAATATTTCTCTGTCTGCATACATGCTACACAGGAGACACAGGTCAACAACTATTACAAGCAGAAGTTCCTTCAACAGAGATAATATTTAGAAATGTAAGCTGTGTAGTACATGTACTTAAACATCACAGCAAGATTTCAATAATCTTGCAGCATGTTCTCATGGTTAAAAGATTCCCCTTTACATCAGTCAGTGGAAGAGAGGAGAGCTTAGTTTCTACAGAGTTAATATGTGGGTCAGATACTTTTTTTATTTTTTTGCACTAAAATGCAAACGCCTGCTTACATTAGGGTGAACGCTGTTCCGTAAATGTGCTCTGGTCTGTCCGTTTGTAATAGGTGGTTAGAAGGGATGAGTAAGTACAGATGATTTTGTGTCATGTGAAGATTTGCTTCAGTGATTTCTAGCTGTATTGAAGGTAAAAGGCCAATATGCGCTGCCGCTGCTGAATGTGTATTCTGGCTCCTTAGTGGCTGGGCATGAAATGTCTACTGGAATAGATTCCATTAGCTGGAATGAATATTCTCATAAAAATGTTTTATTTAATTTTTCTATTTTTTTCCTTCACTCATTTCCGTGGCTTAAGTCATAAAACTGTACTCATGGCATCCCACAGGGGGTTGTTATGTTAAATTTGCACTTTCACATGTGAATATTTAGCTGTTTTGTTGGTTTTTTTTTTAGTTTTGTATCAGTTATCAGTTGAACATCGAACACATATATAGATCTCCTCAAATGAAAATCAGATTTTTGATCCCTTAACATGTCCATTTGACTTTAATGAAATAAGCAGTCGGCCTGATGGCTGAGAATCCCTTCTTTCGTTTTGCAATCAACCAATGATAGTCTTGAAAGAATGAACTCTAACAGCCCAGATGTTCTACAGAGATGACCTAAGGAACCAATTCTGACAGCTTGCAGGAGTGGGCTTAACAATGTAGCTTACCATTCTGATCTTTTTGTAAGCAACCTTGTGCAAGCAAGTCTCCCACTTCTTCTGGGGAATCTGGCTATTCCAGTGTTAGAACTTGACTCTATGCAGTGTATAGTAGACTGGATTAAAAGTCAGAGCAGACACTGGGTGGCACAAAAGTAGCACATTCAGATTCCCCATAGGCTAGATGAGATAAAGGTGTACAGTTACTGTACATCCAAGCCATTTTAAGGCTATTAAGGGATGTTTTTTTTTTAATGACTATGAATCGAAATGTGTAATTTTATGAAATTTTAATGGCTGGAGCAGGTCTTTAAATATGTGATCTTAACCTCCAGTCTTTACATGTGTTCCAGTGGGACAACAGCATGCACAAAGATCCTGACACTGAAGCGTCAAAGTATTATTCAGCATACATCAAATGCATTTACACCTGTGCTTTTATTGTGACATATGAAGTTGAAGTCCTTGAAGAAATATGGTGTTTGCAACATGTGACAATGAGAGGGGAATTGCGGAAGGAATAAAAAAGTGTCAGGCTTCAGCTATGGCAACAGGCATGCCTGACATAAGGACAGTACACATTACTCTGAATTTGACAATGGAGAAAACAATCAGTGCATAAAAACAGGAAAACTGTGCATGTTCTCGATCAACATGCATGTTGGTGTTGTTAGCTTTGAGCATCATTCATGCTGGCAAACAGTGAGGACTTTTAGCCTGTTGATATCTGTGCATCTGTGTCAACATTAGGCCACTTAATCTCCAAGAGCCTTATCATCCACTCCAGCATTTCTGTCTGTGAGTCATTAAGCTCTCTGTTTTTTGCTGTGTATCGCCAACTCCCACTGTGTTTGAGACAATGACTATACTTGAATTTCTTAAAGAAGCACCATGAATCCGCGGGCAAGTCACTCAATCTTTTTAGAATATCGCGCTGAATATTAAACCTGTCCCTATCTCCTCAAAACGTTCTGTTCATTTGAATTGGAAAGTGATTTCTGTGTAATGAAGATACAACTTTTTGTGATTTAAATGCCTTTGATCTTCATCTATGTGTGAAATTCTTTTGCTATCCCTCAATGCTTCCTTCATCTCTTTGCATTTATCACTGCCTTTTTCTTTCCACAACTCATTTTCTTCCCCTTGTGTGTAATTGCCTTGCTTGTCTGCACTTCTGACCACTGATGGCAAGAATCAGAATGTTCACGTTGCCCGAAATGAGCACTGAGACAAAAAAGGACTGGACACAGGAAATGCAAATTCACTGCATAACTATATTTTTTGGCTGCAGCCATCATATAAATCAGTTTTGACGGTGTTTTGCCAGCAGCTTAAATTGGCTGATCATTTTTTATCCTCATTGCATCAGTGTCTGGTATGCAGGACAAAAGTTTCCCATGTAAAATGCTTAGTGGTGACTAGAGATCAAATGTATACGTGTATTAACACCTATATCATAGAGCTTAATGAGTATGTAAATGCATTCTCTGTACCTTTGCCGTATCCACATTATGTCAACATTGTCTGCTGAGTAGTAAAGCTTGTTAATTATGAACGGCATTGGCAACATTTAATGTCGCTCTATGTGTTAGGCAAATGGTGAGGCTTGATTTGTACTCCCATAAACCTGCTTTCATCAAATCTTTCAGTTTAAGCATTCAAAGCATGTTTAACCTTTTTTTTCATAATGGCTTGCAATTGGCTTTCATAGCACTGCCCTTTCAGTCAAAGGGTTGGTGCCAATTCTCAGCAGACATAAAAGGTCAATGTATGCTGTTTTTCAGGAAGTATTTTTTTTTCCTATTTTGTGTTTCAGCTACAACATCATTCCACAATGAATGAGGAAATTGGAAAATAGAATATGTCATTGCAGTGATTACTCAGTGGTGCCAAACACAATTTAAATGCTTATCATAGGGATGGTCATTTCGGTCAGTTGGTCTGCTACTATGTCCATATCTAAATGTCTTTACAACAGTTAGTCGGATTGCAATTTTTTTTCCCCTTCCTTTTTAATTCACACTGCTAGCACATCAGTCTCTTTGTCTTTGCTGCTTGACTTTTCATCCAGTATGCTGTCGTTAAGCATCATTAGTGTAGCACTTGCAAAACTAACTTCAACTTCATATCAACTGTACTCAATAGAGCCTTTTACAATCAACATCGTCAAAAGGGGCCCACCTGCGCTGGCAGCATAAATAAGCTGGCTGAAAATAGTGAATTACATTTTTTAAGAGCACCAAAAAGTCTAGTTGTTGTGTGTACAGTTGTCAGAATCAACATTCCTCTGGTGGAATTCAAGTTCTGTGGGATTCCGACAGGATATGGCGGGACTGATTCCCGGTGGTTAGAGCCCTCGTAGTTTGTCGTTCTTTTATTTATACTTCCGTTGCCAAACTGTGCACGCTGCTTGATTACGTCATCATTGTTTACAAACTGTAGAGTTGTCACAGTAATGGAATTTCTAACTTTGATAGTGTGCTGAAAAATATCAGAACTCAATACCATGGGGGAGAAAGACTCAACATTTAAGAGCCAGAAGGGTAGAATTTTATTGAAAGATAAAATTAAAAAAGTCTTGTGTTTCCTTTGTTACGCACATCAGCATTTATTTGCTTCTGGAGTATTGGAGCTATCTGGGTAATGCAGACGTTTGTGTTTCAACTAGCTATTTGAGGGGAAAACTGACTGACTGAATCAGTTAGTGTCAACAGTTTTTGATATTTTCACATTTTGGACAACACTAGCATTTAATAGTACTAATTAGCTCATTTCAATAATTGATTTTATGCTACTGTTTCTAAGAATATTGACATGGTAAACATTAGTATGATACATTAGTATGTAACATTAATTAGCTGGCAGATGAGAGCGCTGTTGCACAGCCAGATAGAGCCGCCAGTGGTGGCTTTCTATACACATGCGCCAGCTTGTCTTGGCTCTGTCTGGCTGGTTTCCATTATAGCAGTGCTACCCCACTTGAGTTGTTGTGTTTAATTGATGACACACTTTTCTTTAAATATATAACAAGCCGGAAGAAGCTGGCTGAACAAGTTGCAACTTTAAAGAGCACTAGTAAAATGGTGGATAACCACATTTTTTATTCTGTTATTC
>KV751318.1:13139255-13194423 GCA_001698575.1 Mola mola
TTACCTTTGAAGGAGAAATAAAAAATGGTGCATTCAAAGAGCCCTTTGTCTGAAGCTCCTAATCTAACATCTCCCTGTGCTGTTTGTACTTGTACTTGTAGGATTAAAGATTTGCTAACAAAGCTTTACAAATTTGCTGTTAAACACATAATTTATAAAAACAAATCTCCTCAATATTACTGTATAAATGTATTTATTTAGTTTTAATGAATGTTAAAGCTTTTTTTTCATGAAGGCACTAAATCTGGAATGTTTGGTTTTCGCTTTTTTTTTTAACTATGTCCTGGCACGACTCTTCCAGCCGAGCATGATGAAATGGTAAAATAAAGCAGATACCTGAAATTACAGATATGCTGGGGAAAAAAAATACACTTCAAACCACAGAGATTCGGTTAAAAGCCTCAAAAGAACTGAGAGCTGCACACAGAGACTTCAAATATTTCTCCTGCGGAGACAGGAGGTGAGTCAGAAAATACACACCGATTTTGAAAGGAAGAATGTGAGTTCGCCGCATTTGGCAAAACATCATTACAGACCTGAATGGGCTCATTTTGGCCCCGCTCAGGAAATTCATTCAATGTTGCTCGCAGTGTCGTCAGCATGGTTGAACTAGTAAAGTTAAGCAAATTAGCTCTCCATAACTCAGCTTAAAAGCTCTATAAAAATACTGAGGTTGTGTAATTTCCACGTCCTCCAGTAGAAAAGTCCATGTCAAAATGAAGCCATCTCTAACATAATTTGAACAAAACTTTATTTTACTTTCAAGACCAAACAACAGATGTGCCACTTAGCAGAATGCTAGCGAACTGAATGGTGTTTAGTATGTTTACACATCTTAGCATTTGTTTGCATACTGCCATGTTGCAATCTTTGCAGCATACATTTGGGATACATAGCCTGTAAACCAATTTTACTGATACGCACACCTGTTTGTGCAGCTGGTACATGTTTTCCACGATAAGAGGAGTCAGCAGTTGCTCCGGGCCCATTTAAGCGCTAAAAGAAAAACGAGGCAAAAAAACATGCCCCTTTTTTTACTATTTCCATGCCAGCTCAGATGAACTCCAAAGAATTTAATAATGTAGAACTTCTATGAGGCCAACGGGAGTAGTGCGTATCACTTGTTGTGGATCTACAACAACAAAGATCAGGCTGTGGTGTGAGTTTGCAGCTGACAAAAAAACAGAAGGTCAAAACTGACTTCAGCCATCAATTAAACTTGAAATTTGGCAGCCAAATCAGCAAGGTCACAGATAAAGGCCAATAGTGATTGTATGATGGTGTTATCTTCAGTGACCCCCCCCCACTGTGAGCTCTCAGAGAATTGCTTATTACTTCAGCTTTCTCTTTGTAGCCAGACTAGATATGTGTTGCATGTTATCGTCAGTAAAGGAATGGAACACTACTACACTAAGGTTATGCATGATTCAGTGCACAGAATTTCCTTTAATCATCTTTAAACATACAACCATTCATGTGTGTGTAGCCTTAAGGCTGCTTTACTTGTGTTAACGAAGCCATTAGTAAGCTTTGTATTTTTCATTTAAGGAAGCATGTAAAGTTATGTGATTATAGCTGAGTTTTTTTGTTGTTGTTGTTTTTTTTCTTTTTATTAAGAAATGTAATTAACAATTTACAATAAGGGTGAACTAGTTAAAAGTAGTTAATGCAGTAATAAGCATTCAATAAGGAGCAGCCCTCATGCAAACGAAGTAACAAATAGACACACACACACATACACACACACTTTAATTATGTCTTTGTTATTTCTGTCTCTCTCAGACACACATACACAATCATGAAAAGCCACGCACTATGTTGCTACCAGTCAAGTTGTCTCCCGTCTTCACTTTTGTGACTCTTCCTCTGATCTTCACTCTTTGAAGTGTCACTGTGCAGATGATGATCATCAGGGAACTGTACTCGCATCTCTTTACTGACATTATGAATGTAGTGCGTCTGTGTATATGTGTGTGTGTGTGTGTGTGTGTGTGTGTGTGTGTGTGTGTGTGCTTTCAATCACGTTCAGGTACCTTTGAAACTTCATGTTGATACGTTCTTGTCATTTAGCGTCACCCTGATCATATTGAAATGAACCGTCACAGTAGAAATATTCTTAGTCTTGAGTGATGTATTTTACCCTGTCATGGTGAAAATGTTGTTTATGGTTTTGGCTTGTATACTGTTTATTCATTTCATTGCTTTATTTGATTGACAGCAGAAGAAACAACAATATGACAGCTTTAAGTCGCAATGCAGAAACAATTCAATTCCCATGTATTCAGGCATGACTTCGTTTTGATTCTATGCTAAGCCGAGTGATATTAAAACAACACTTGTTGTTTGTGTCAAACTTTTAAAATTAAAGCACGCAAGTTGCAAAGATGGAAGTGCATTTACATGTTTGGTTTTTTTTTTATTTCTTTCTTTGCGGTGAAGTGCTGGAAGCCGAAAGGTGAACAGTAAGTTAGAAAAGCAATAGATTTTTTCCTTAACTTTACACTTATTATGTCGATTGTCTGGTTTGTGAAGAAAATGCAGCTAAAGCAATTAAAATAAATCATTTTTAAGGTAAATATATAATCCTTTTTTTCAAGAAATAAGACTATTCGACTGTTAATGCTTTAAAGGTCAGGTAGCATTTAAAACCTAAGATTCCATAAATATAACAAGCAACATGCCTGCTTACCGTTTCTCATAAAGTGTAACTGTCATTGCCTTCCCTTGAGATGTAACTGGTTCTCAGATATAGAATTATGCATTTTGAGTCAAAGTGATTTGAAGATTGCACATCTTTCATCTAATATGGTGAGGCAGTATTCTATGGGAAACACTTTTATTACATTTTCTCTCCACCCACTGTTGAGGGTGCTCTATGCTATTAGCTCGAGCAGAGGTAATTACCTTCTCCACTAAAGCATCAGCGGGGAAAAAGCAGCGTGCGAAGTGTGTTGTCTCCGGCATGATTGTATTTAATCTTTTCTGCCCAGAAAATCATTTCATACTAAGAATGTAAGGAACAAATATGATTTGCACTTTATGAAACAAATGTTTGTTGTTTCTGAGCCTGAAAATACCCATGCCCTAACACAGATGACATTTTTTTAATAAAGGCCACCTGTTCGTTGGCAAGACAAGGAAATAGCCTGGCTCTGACACAAAGTCACCAGACACATTTTTAAATTCCCTTCATGCAACAATTTTCCCCTTAGGAAAGCGTTTCTTGTACAGACTTGGACTACCTCCCCAGTCCCTGTCTTCCCATGTACTCACACCAGCACCCACTGCAGCTCTGCAGCAGCGGTGGCAGAAATCCTGTTGCTTCCATTCATTGGAACTGCAAGCACCCCTGCTTGAAATCGAACCAAAGTCCCTGAAAATTGATGTGCCTCTGTGTTACCTGTACATCATGACAAAAATGACTCTTTGCCCTGCAGAAAAAACTTCCATTTTTGGAATAAGTGCATCAGATCATCAATGCTGCCAAACCAGTGTTTTAATGGAAAAAGACAACACTCTGAAGTTGATATGTTGTCCTGTCTTTGTTAATAGTTTTTCTTCAATATTTTTTTTCTAACCATCTCTTCAAATTTGTTCTAATGTATGAAAAAAAAAAGTTCATTGCCCCTTTATCAGAACTTTCCTGTAGCTGCTCTCTTATCTCCCATAATGATTGTAGCTGTCTCTGATGGCCAATATAGAAGTATATTGAGGCTTAAACGTGCGGTTAATGTGTAGGATGAGCTGCCAGAGTAATTAGTTCAGTTAGAGCCTTATTGATTGACCTTCACACTCCAACCTTCTATGGAGGGCATTTATGAGGAAAGAAAGAGGCTGGAAGAGATGCAAGAAAGGGGATATGGAGTAGGATGTAGAGCGATGGCACTCTCTTCCCTAATAACTTGCTGTGTGTCTCCATCTGCCATTTGAGCGGCACCGGTCTTTCTTAACGGTTAGCTGATTTCCTCAGGGCCTCAGGTGTTCTTCCGAAAAAAGCAATACACGGTAGAAAAGCAAGAATTAAGATTAGAACGAAAAAGTTTAGGGTGTTAAACATGGAGCTGAGGTTAAGTGGGCTGGTTAAAGAAGTTGTAAGTAAGAGTGAGTGTTGATCACTGCATATTAAGCCTATAGAGTGAATGGCTGAACTTGGTCTTGACAGTAAAGAAAGGCTATCTTGGGAAATGTTCACCTCTTTTCTCAGCTCCCCTCTTTTGCCATGGTGCTTCCTATAGACATGTGAGCTCACATGACGTGTTCTTCTGTGTGTTTGTCTCACATCCATTGCTTATGTCCCCCTGTGTTTCTCCCCACCTCCAGGGAAGCTGGCGCAGAAAACTGGGGCACAGAAGGCTGCCAAACACTCTCCTCAACTACGTTCCACACCAAATGCCTGTGCAGCAGGATATCCACCTACACCGTGTTAGCGCAGCAAGCTAAAGACCCGGTGAGTCATTAATGCATATCCTGATGTACTCAGTGGAACCTTGGAGGAGCTAACAACCAGGGGCCAGGTCATTTAGCTGATAAGTAATCATTGTGTGAGTTTTGTCAGTTGGATTTGGAACAGGCTGTTAATGCTACCATTGATTGCCTTTTTTCGAGAGATGTGAAAGCATTGTGCTGGTGTGACTGGTGAAACTTGAATGTCTCACTTTCTAGCAATCATCTCTTCTCACACTTATTAATTGTCACTACATAACAAGCTGTCAGTATAGATGTGTCCTTGCTTGTCTAATTATGTGTTGATGGTCTGTCACCCTCCAGATTATTTTAGGTCAGTTTGCCCTGCCAGTAGCTTTGATATGATTGGAGAGAGAAAAGGTGTCAAGAGGAGGTTTTCATTGTGTGTCTGTGTGATTTTTTTTGCCCGTACCATGCAACTATAATTAGCCCACATGGCTTACAGTGTGTGTTTGACATGATTACAGAAGGCATTTAAAGCAGTTTGGGGTATTGCCTGTTCTGATACATTTGACTGTATTGCACTAATGGACATCCAGTATTCAGACAGCTGTTAACTCACCTTTGTCTCTGAGAACCTGCTTCATAAATAACAGCATCATTGCATTTATCGCGCCTGCTTCCATAACATGCCAAACCCTGTTTGCTATTTGTACCCACTTTCTTGCTGATTTTCTTCCCTTTCTCAGCCATATTTGCAGTTCATTGATCTTCTTATTGGCTTTTCCTGCCCCATTTTTTTTTTTATCACTTTTTCACCTTATTAACACTTTCAGTTGTTGTTCTCACTTAATGCCACAGCTCATTGACTGTTGTGGTCACAAAATGCTCCCTTTAGCCCTGGCTGTTAGTTTGCCGCCATGCTTGCTTGCACCTAATGCCTACAAGGACAGTGACAATGCTAAATAATCAGGGAGTGGAAGCAGATGGAGTTTGGCTAAATTTGTTGTTTAAAACTTGAATCTATGGAATCTTTCTTGTTATCAGCCTGCCCCCTCTTAAAATGGCCAGAGTTAGAAAAGGGAGCCAGCAATGCAGATCCTAAGTAAGCGTTGTAGGTGTCACAGTGGAAAGTATTAGTGACAAATTGACGGATTTTGCAAAGGAAATGTTTAACCAAAGTGAAAATGCTGTCTGGTCTCAGCTGCCAGGCAAAGCTGAGAGAGAAAAAGCGAAGGGGAGGGGGAGGGTAAGAGAGGCAGAGAGATGGAAAGGAGATGTGGTCTGCATTAAGTAATAATGCATTAAAAACCCGTGCTGCTGAGATAAAGAGCTGTGGGCTTATGCGGACAACTATCCCTGAGTAACCTGTTTTTAGAGTAAATCATCTATCCATCCATCCATTTTCTACCGCTTATCCTGTACAGGGTCGTGGAGGGACCTTGAGCCTATCCCAGCGTCATTGGGCGAAGGCTGGATACAACCTGGACAAACCGCCAGTTCACGGCAGGGCTTACATATAGAGACAAACAACCATCCACACCCTCACATTCACGGCAATAGGCAATTTACTGTTAAGAATGTCCCCTAATTGCTTTCTGCATTAAAAAATAAAAAATGGACATCTTAAGGAGGCTGTGTGGTATTGCGGCCACAGTAGTGCTGTTACCTGACAGCTGGGTTTCTCTAAGTTTCTTTTTTTTCTGGGTTTTATCCATCTTACTGTTCCTAAGACACATTCCAGCAGATGGTAGTTTAACCTGCTGTATATGCTCTGTATATCCGATTGGGCAGATTTTAGTTCTTCCAGCATTAGTCATTCAAAGTTATGTTTTTTCCATTAGCACGGTTGAAAATGAAGAAAGAACCCATTAGTTGTCACTGTGATGGATAAGAAGCCAGCTGTGACAAAATACTGCCATAGCAAATTTCAAACAATCCTTCCTTGCATTTGGCAAATAAACATGGCATAGTTGCCAAATGTTTCCAGAGGCATCTGAAAGTGGATTTCATTGATGATTTTTATCAGTCCCGTCAACGTCATTAACCTTTGACTTCTTCACAAAATGGACGTCACAAACATACTTAAATAGAGGCTGGTGTTCCCACCTAATTTTATTTAGTGTTCTGTCTCTAATTTGTCTTTTCATGGTTGAATAGGACTTTAAAGGTCAGTATGCAGAACACAACTGCAACTAGGATGAGAAGTGTAAAATTAATTAATTAAAATTTTAATGTGATTTTCTCATCCTTTCTCACATGTAATAATTAATATTGAGTATTAAAAAAAAAAACATGATTAAATGACCTACCGCTGCAATGCAACTGGTTACCAAACAAAGAGACCATAATGGATAGAGACATATTAGCTGTGCTGAACGCTCACTTCGGTTCACCACGACTGACAGAGTGATGTTAATTTAAATTGCCTGGATGTGCTAAAGGCAACAAACATACTGGATAGACAAATAATATAAAACAGCATTCAGTTGGCTGGTGAGTTTGGCAATCTTATTCCTTATTGTAGGAGTTACTACTGTATTCGTTTCTCCTCCTCTCCTGTACCCCTATACCCCACCAACCCCCACCTCTTTTTTCTCTTAAAAGGGAACAAAAAAGGGGATGGCCTTCAGGTGGTGCAGTGCAGTTATTCATTATTTTGTCCCTGAAAGCGTGAATTACTTCACAGAGGTCTGGAACTTACAAAACTCAGGGGGAACATTAATTCCCATTATATGAAAAACCACAATTGCTGCAATCTATTAACTGAGTGGGTCATACCAGCAGCCTTTTCTGGTTCCTGTGACTGCTCTTCAGACTGAACAATATTGACTTTTCCCCTCGTTACAGCAAGCAGGTTGGCGAGTAAAAGAGGACCAGGAGGGGAAAAACACATTGACTTTTTCTGACACAGTGAAGAGCGTGTTAGTCATTAGCGATCATCCTTTTGTTCCCAGTACTACCATTAAACCCACTGCTGAGGCCCCGAAGCTATGGGTCAGTGCACTCGTGTCCATGGCTCTCAGGCAGGAGTTGTTGTGGCTATTGTTGAGTGCACTTTGTTGCTTCAGGCTTATCCAGAGTTGGCCTTTCATTCCGGTGGAAAATGGATTGTATAAAAGAGGAGGGAGAATCAAGTTGACTACACATAAAAAAAATCCCAGTGGCAATTGGACATGCAGGCACACACAACTATGTATGAATGTTTGCACTTTGAAACACCCGCACGCACACCAGAAGGCTTCCACACAAGTCCACGCACACACAAACACACACAGTCATGTGCCTTGTCCAGGCTGTGTGGTTGTTGGAGCAGAGCTGAGTATCAGCAGCCCAGCTCTGACAGCTTATCCTGGGCCACGGTGCTAGGGACAAGGGGGGGGGGTTGAAGATTAACCTCCATGTTTAATAGAAAAGGGAAGAAGGGAGGGGGAGCGAAAGAGATGGAGGGATTTAGAAGCAGTGCTGCCATTACAGGCCGTTTACAGGGGAGCGAGGGATAGCCAGATAATCCTGTTTACTTTCTATAGCCTCTGAGATTTCCTCCTTGTGTGTTGTGTGTGAGTATCGTGCTGTGTGTGTGTGAGAGTGTGTGTGTGTGTATATATGTACAGAGAGACTTTTCCTACAAGAAAACACATACAGGCTATTTGAAAAATTTGATTTAAACAGTGACTCACCACTGGTCAGCCAGTGCTTGAGAGAACACACGTAACTCTGCCGTGGTTGGCAGACTTAAATTGCTTTCAACACACCCGATGTGCTTGTGTTTTATTTCATTTTCACCACAACCAAGAACCCACTTTCACAAGTATGTGGTTGCAAAGGGCAGCAAGATGTTGATAGCACAATTGGCCGGTGCCGTGTACAATGGCTTATCCAGAAAACTGGCTTGTGATGGAGAGAGGCTTCCGAGTGAGTTCAATTTTCATGGATCTACTTGTTGCAACATCAATGAGGCTCTCCTGGTCGGATGTTGGTAAGGCAGCAGGCACTGCAGAAAAATTTAAAATAAATCCCACTGTCCACTCGTCAGTGTCGGGGGAGTACCATCCAGCTCTCTTAGGTATATTCTCGAATCCGATTGAAAAAGTCTTTGGACTCCTCACAGAAAAAGCAGGAAAATGGAAATTGTTGAACACGATTTATGACATCACAAGTTTGGATGTCAATCCTGGTCCATTACTAAGCATACACAGCTATGGGGTTATTGTTTTTGGCCTTTTCACCCAACATTGCCCAGACACATATAGACAAGCAAGACTTAAAAAGGAGCCTCGGTTTGTCCATGCCAGCTGGGGCATCCATCATTGAGATAATATTCATGGTAGTAATCAGTGTCACTCTGGACATTTTTAAACCATTTATCTCTTTTATACATTGTGTGAGCAGTTGGAATTTTCACGAAGGAGCTAACCATTATGTCGCATAATATTGCTGTTTATTTAGTTTTTAAACCATTTATCTATATTCACATGGTCACCAGAATTAGCCCCCACTCTTTTATACATTGTGTGAGCAGTTGGAATTTTCACAAAGGAGCTAACCATTATGTCGCATAATATTGCTGTTTATTTAAAGACAATGTTCAATTGCAGGTTGGCAGCTTATACTATAACAAAGACTCCAGTTATGTAATGCTTAGGGGTTGAGAAAGTAATATGCTTTGACAGTGATACCTTTCATTATTTGAATATGTAACTATTGTGTAACATTTCAAAAAACATGCTCAACTTTACTATAAAATTACGTATAGTTTTACGTATATTTGATATTATGCATCTTGTGAAGAGTGCTATGCCTGTTCGTACCTTCACTGGTACGGGGTGCGGGGATTAATAAAGTCATCTCTCTCTCTCTGTTTCCAGTTAAGGTTCTGAAGCACCCACAGAATCCAAGTTATGGTAATATTTGTATCATTTCAACAATCCAGCAGGGTTATTCAACCATTTAACTTAGCCTATCTATTTAATAGGTACTCTTTAAAATGAAATTGGACAGTGTGACTATGAAAATGCAAATCCTATGTTGTGTTCATCTTAAGAGCATTCATACCCCAGCATGGTGCACAGTGCTCAAGTTCTCAAAAGAACAATATGTAAAATTCTCTTTGCTGACGCTATAAAGGATTTTGTTGTACTTGCTTTTTGCCTGGTATTTCTCATGAAATAGTTGGTTCTACTTGAGAGGATTTGAGTCTGTTTGCTTCACTGTCATTAATCACTCCGAGGCAACCTATCAGAATGGAAAAATCTCACAGTCAAGTCTATTATTTAGACTATTAATACTCAAAGTGTCAGATGTGTCTGTGGCTGGAGGATAGGGATGATTATAATGATTTGGTAGTTTTTATTTTAAATTATGATTATTTAACTGGATACAATGTTGTGAAAAAAAAAACAAGATACTAGATTAAGCAGCGGCAGCAAGGCTGAAGTATGCAAATATCGTGTACTTGTCAAGCGTATTTAAAAGATGAGGCTTTCTAAAATTTATGAGGGATCCTGTGTGGAATTGTATTAAAATCCCTTGCCACATGAATTGAAGGTGAGGTTGTGACAAGCGATCCAATGAGAGGGTAAACAGATGGAGTCATTTAGCTTTGTTTCTGTGGCTGAAGATGCATAATACATGGGGGTAGGGAAAACAGTTACTTACTAATTAGTTATTATAAAACTGTTTAATATGTCTTGACACATGGACATTTCAGTAGCTACAAGCATAAGTTAGAGCTGCCTATGTTTTGGAGGGGATACTCTTCATTTACATTTAACAAGCCGTAGAAACCTCAAATAACATGTTCGGAAATATACCTGAAGGTAAGACCAGCACTTGATTTTATATGTTAAGCCGCTATGTCAGCCCCTCAGTTTGTCACGCTGGCAGGAGACTTATGGTTTGTCTTGAAGCCACTGAGAGCAAAGCCTGACAAGTCAAACCCTTGAGGGTACGCTGAATTGATTCATTCGAAGCATAAGGCATAACGAAGCAATATTTACAGAGTGCCGTGACAGCAAAACAGGAAACGGAATAGCAGGAACGCTAAGTTAGCAAGACGTCACGTCAAGTGTCACATCTGTGTCACAGCTTGCTTGTGTATACTGGTGTCTATGGTCATATTTAAGTGGGATAGAGTCTGATTGCCAAGAATGAATTCTTGAAATTTTAAAAAAACGGCAGTATGCATTTTCAAGAAATGTTTAGCATTTCACAAGAAGCCTTTGTATTTTCACACCCTACAAGGTGTATTGAGATAGAAAAGGTCATGCCATATGTCATGCTGAGTGACAGTGGGTGTCCGTTTACTAACCTCACCAGAAAAACTAACTGGTGTTGTTCATGTTTTCAAATGCCTGAAACAACATATATTACATTTGCCTTTTCTGTCTTGTTTGGTAAAAGCAAAGCAGGAATATTTTAGGGAAGAATCATATAACTTTGAGTAGCTGTTCACACCTCATCCATGCAACGTCTTTATCATTAAACCAGTACATTCCTCCGAAGGTATTTCATACGGTGTCCGTACGCTAAGTGTTTAAGCACTTGATAAAGATGGATCTATGCTCCTTTTGGCACCTTTTTCATCATCACCAACTACATTATCTATCTTCAGCAGCTGTCATTGTTCCTCCGCTGCTTAGTGCTGGACAGGGAGCATACAATTTCTAAAACAGTTGCTTGCTGTAACTATAAAGAACAGTAAGGTGAGCGGTGAACCAAGAAAGTATAACTGTGGGTCATAAAACTAAAATAATGGGCTGAGGATAGGAGCAGATTTAACAGTGCAGAGTTTTCGATTTGTCCAGTATTTTGTTTGATGACCCAAAACAAGCAAAACTAATAGCCTTCCCAACATCTTCAGCTATATTTGGCTAACCCTTAAGATCGCATTGTTGCACTTATATTGTGCGTTTCCTCTGCATTAAAGGTAGAACGATGTAATGGGGAGTCATTAAACCTTGATCTCCCTCAACAGTGTTGAGTTGGCGTCTACAGGTACAGTTAAAAAGAAGTGACAGATGAGATGGCAAAACGGTACACGGATGTGAAATTTGCCAACATGTGAGTTTGACCCACAACCGTGAGTTTTAAAAAGTACATTGTAGCAGTTAGGAGCTGTATCAGGGATCAAAACAAGCACCAAAAATGTTAGCAAACTGGGGAGTAACAAGTAGCAAAAATGATTGTTGACATGTTAAATCAGTGGGAAAAAGTGATGTTCTATGGGTATGACTGTAAAATGCTGCCATGTTATCTAAAATCACACATTGCGGTTCTCTTGTGCCACTGTTGATGGGTTCAGTGTCAAAACAGAGAAAAGCCAAACAACTGCTAGCATGGCAGTAGAGTGTTAGTTTTGTTTTAACCAGCTGAATACTGTATATAAAGATGAATAACTTGAGAGCTCCCCACAAGTGAAGCCAAAGCATCTTGATCGCCCTCTGCTGGTGGGCTGCATAATAAGATTGTTTCCTTCATTTTGACTAGTTCTTATCACATTGGTAAGAACTGCAAATATCATGTATTTTCTGATCAATTTGCTTTTAATTAGTTGAGTTGGAGCTGAGCAACTGAGCCCTACTTGTGATTGGGCGGGCGGGCAGGTGTATGTGCAAGAACTCGATAACACAGCTCCGTTCCCTGGTCATTCCCATGCTGACTTTGATGTCACCAGTGCAAGATGGTCCGTATCTTATATATTTTGCCTTCTTTTGTTGTTCAATGGCAAGATGTGACAATGCATTGTCAATCTTTATGTCTGTCAGTGGTTTGAACCATGATTATAATCGATTCCTTTTTACAAATCAGTTGAGCATTCAAACATTTGATTTAGTCTGTTTTCTAGGGACATGGCTATACTCGTGAACAGATCCAGATTGTATTTGGGCAGTGTTCTACAACTACTCTCTTGTTGGTGACTTTACAATATGTCTTCTGTTGCCAGAAGTTTCTATTCAGGATTTCACAAGAAGAGACATTGCATTTTCAAACCGTAACACTCCTATATGGAGCATGCTTCTTATACACCACAGGATACTGAGTAGCGAGATAATCAATATGCAAATTTACACACTCAAATCTGGGAGGGAAGAGTCAACGGTAGAAACACGCTGAGGTACAGGTGGTCTTAAAGAAGAGAGTGAGAGACCCATGGCTGAAGAGTGAGTAAGCGCTAAAGCCAAGGAGGAAATGGTAGGCAAGGATAGGAAGAAAAAGGGAGGGAGGGAGGCAGGGAAGGAACAGGATAGGTAGGAGTGGACGGAGGTGGAGTGTCAGTGAGGGGAGATAAGTAGGTTAAACTTCCTGAGCTGAAAATATCTATCTTCTCCATCACATGGTAGCCAAGCTGCCCATGGGAGCCTGGCCATATACAGCTGAGCCTCAGCACACTCCTTCTAATCTTTACCCTCTCCCTGCGCTTCCCTCTCCTCTCACGCACATTAAACACAAGCATGTATCCTCTCGCACCTCTGCAGAGTATCGCTCTCTCTGTCTACAGAAGGGGAATCTGTGTAGCTACAGGCCGGAGAGATGCATTTTTGCATTTGTTAAGGTGGAGTGTTTTTGTTGTTGTTGTTGTTGTTGTTGTTGTTGTTTTTCATTTCCTCCTTTGTGCATTTGTTAAGGTGGAGTGTTTTTGTTGTTGTTGTTTTTGTTGTTGTTGTTGTTGTTGTTGTTTTTCATTTCCTCCTTTGGAGCATCCTTCCATCCTCTTATGAAATGAGACAGCTAATCGCATCCCGCACACATAACCCAAGCACAGCAATTAAGAAAGCACAGTTAGAAAAATTGACACAATGAAGAGCTGACAGACAATTTGTGGATGTATATCAAGTAAGTTACGAGTCATTTATTCCATTACTTGTGAGTGTGTGTGTGTGTGTGTGTGTGCACTTTTTCATTCCCTACGCATCCACCTTGTTTGATCTGTCAGAGCTCACAACAAAAAAAAAAAAAAAATTGTCTTTGTATCCTTTGACCTTCCTCTCTACATAATATCAAACACAGTCGGTGTCTCTTCTCGCTCGCTCTCCTCCCAGGCCTTCCCTTTTTCCTGAACTAGATGCTTGTCTGCCTCCCCCCTTCATAGGAGGCTGTTTTGATTATGTTTCACCTCTGTATTCCTCTCCGTGTGTTTGTGCATGGGCCCTTGTAGTGGTAGCTTCCACTTTTCTCTGATGAAATTGGCTTCCTTTTATGGACCAGGGAAAAACCACGAAAGGAAGCTTTCACTAGTTTTCTTTTCTCGCTCTCTCTTCATTCCTTCTCCTACTCTTTGCTTTTTCTTAGTCGTCTTTAACTCTCCCATCTCTCTTGAATTGCTCTTCTACTCCTCTTCAGTTTTCATTCTGTATTCCTTATAAAAGTGCTCCTTTGGCTTTCCTCCTCCGACTTCATATCATCATGAATAAAACCGCATGCGGTCATTTAGTAACATTGAATCCTTTATGTGTAAGTATGCACATTATTACTCGTAATATAAAGACACCGTGTGTGTGTGTAAAGTGATGAATTTTTGGGATGAAAGGCAGAGGCATCCACTCTGGGAGATAAATTGAGGTAAATTGTGTGATCGAGAACTTAAAAGCAGGCCAGACATTGAGCCCATTTATGGCGCAGTGGGGAGCAAGTTGTGCATACAGCTTCATTTGTCTGTTCTTCATCTATTCAGTTCTACGCCTCTGGAGTGAGGCAAAGCAGAGGTACACTGTTCACCATGACCTAAATCGCCCTCATTATGCGCTGTGATCTTGTGCTTTTGTACTGTTCAAGTCCTAGTAAATAATTGTAAATGGAAACTATTACAGTGTTTTAAGTACAAGGTCTGCATTAACAGTCGCAACGTCAAATAAACAACTTTCATAAAATTTAATTTATGTGTTATTATTCTGATCCCACTAACAGACTTCTGAAATGTTAATTAAAGGTAATTGCATGTAATTATCAGGCTGTAAGTAAAAGCGCTCCCTCAGGGATTACAGCTAAGTATGTGCAAGAGTTAATAGACGGATACTGTAAGTACAAAGCAGGAAATCTGCCAGCAAATAATTTAATCTATACAAGAAAGTAATCTTTATTCCAGCCAAGTCTCGGTCTCCCTCACACATCTGTATCTCCCACTCTAATCTCTTTCTTTTAATTTTATTTCTTTGGTTACACACTCAAGAAAATAGTTAAATTATTCTGGCTTTATAAAAGACATGAATATGACTATATTCATGTCTTTTTGTAGTTAGAGCAGAGGTGCAGTTTCCGTAGTAGTAACCATTGTAACCCTTGTGCCGCAGTTTCTGTATAAATGCAGGCTAACCTCACAGCAAACACAAGATTGAGTGAACGATGCAAAGTCATGACGTGTGCCATGTTATTTATATCTATGACAAATGGGTTCTGTGGTGATAAAAATAACGTACACGCTACAGTGTCAAACTATTGCATTGCAGAGGAGATGTAATTAACGTAATTAAAAAGTATATTTAAGTACATTTAACAGGTTTCCTAAAAGAAACAAAAAACTTATTAAAACTTACACTTGACATTGTTATGAATTTTTGAATCTTTACAATAGAGGATAAACATTGTTAGAAATGTGCTGTAAGACTGTAGTAACTTTGTAGTTATCGTATAAATGCTTCATTCTCATAGCAAACAGCAGCCCATCCATGGAGTGCTTGATGATACAAAACTGATAACTGTGACTCACTTGTATTTTCTTTAAATTTGCCACAATAAAACTAGGTAACCCTTTTCATAGGATCGCAGCATGAAGGTTTGTTAAGCAATGCACACATTGATGCAATGATTATTGAAACGTTTCCACTCTCTCCCTCCCTTTTCCTTCACTGTCACTCTCTCTCAGGACATGGGTCCTGCCAGCATGCCCTCTGTGCCCCTCATGGTGGGTTGTGGGGTCTCCTGCACCGCTCTGCTCATCCTGCTGCTAATCTACGCTGCCTTCTGGAGGTACAAATGCATACTACGTGGTGCCATGTGTAAACCTATTTTCACACATCCTCCTGTTTGGACTGTACTCTTTACTAATACCATTACATAAAATGCACTCTGTGTGTGTCCTCTGCTGTGCAAAAAGCACAATTAGCTCCAATATGGACCAACTGCTTCAACTGCAGTGGGGGGGGGAGTGATTACACTTTGGTGGCACACATGACAGATGGCAAAAATCAAGTTAATCAGTCCACACTGCCTGGAAAGATGGTTTTCACTCCATCAGTCAGTATTGCTTATCTCACATGCCTGTCACTCTCTGCTGTCCTCTGCTCCGTAGGTACATACGTTCAGAGAGATCCATCATCTTGGTGAATTTTTGCCTCTCCATCTTGGCCTCCAATTTATTGATTTTGGTGGGACAATCTCAAACCCTTAGCAAGGTAAGGCGCTGTGCACAGATTTGCACTTTCCATTCCATTTCCACATAAATCTGAAGTGGTATTTACTGAGCCTGGAAACAAAACTGTCAAAGAAAAATGTCAAGGCTAAGCAGCAGTCAAAGCTCAAGCTGTGGCTAGGAAATATTTTTGGCACACAGCACTATGTGTAATCTGACTAAGCACGACTTCACTGCCTGATGGTCAGTATTGTTTAAAATGAGGAAAACCGCAGAGCAAGGTTGAACTCCTCCTCTTCTAGCGATAAACACTTTTTATGACTCCTCTCCCCTTTGTCTTCCTTTTATGCATAGGTTTTTCTTCTATTTTCCTCTACTGACTTGCGCCAAGACAAGATTCATTATGACACGACTCACAAAACTACCTCTTGTACTTTCTTTTGTAAAATGTCCCCGACGGTTTTAATCTCCCTCGCCTTCTCGACTGTCTGTCCTCTGTAGGGCCTCTGCACTGTGACTGCTGCCTTCCTGCATTTCTTCTTCTTGGCGTCCTTCTGCTGGGTGCTGACTGAGGCATGGCAGTCCTACCTGGCTGTAATCGGCAAAATGAGGTCGCGACTCATTCGCAAGCGTTTCCTGTGCCTCGGCTGGGGTGAGCTCCCACAATGTCACACATTGTCTCAATTCAGTTTTAAGGAATGATCCCACCAGAGAGTGTCACAGCAAGATTCATAGAGAAGTACTCGGTTTTTCGAACTTCACTTGTAAGGCTAGTTGGTAGTGTATTAATGCTGGCACACCCCTAAGAGGGTTGTCAACTTTCTCAGAACCAAATAAGGGACAGATATTTTAAACCAGTGTCTTGGCATGCTGGGTCAGGTCATTCTCACTTCCCAGCAACATCAAGCACAGCAAACTTTTATCAGGTCTTGTCTTGCCTCCGATTGCTTGTTATAGCTGCAGAGTCTTTTCATTTTTACAGGTTTATCCATATTTGTAAATCCCACACTAATCAGACACGATTAGGCATCGCAGGAACTTTTTGTTTGGCCCACTAACACTTACACTAATGCACATGAGGGGGGCTGGGCTGTGATCAGCACATGAGTTGCTGAAGAATCAGATCTTGGATCTGTAGAGTGACGCCGCAATCTAGTGTTGTTGTTTGAGACAAACAAACGTTGCCCAATATATTGGACCTCCTGGCTAATAAAAGACAGTTGGCAATCCTACTGCATCATTCAGGACATGGTGGCATTTTTAAGAACCCTTTTCTTGGCAAAACCCAGCTAAGCCTAATCCACATTCCCCAAATTTAATTTGGCACAAAAAAATTAGTGTGGATTTACATTCCCCCTCCGAGCAAAACCACTTGGTGGTCCCATATTGGTGAAATGATTTTCCAGTAACATGTTCCAGTAACATGTGTTGTTTCACACGTTGCACTGGTATATCCCTCCATTGTTGTCATGCATTTACATGTCTTTGCTTTGTGAAAATATTATGTTACTCTCTAACAACTATTCAGTTGACTCTACCAGGCAGTAGAGGTTTGCATACAGTCCAATAAGGGCATATGATCAGCAAAAATGTAATTGATTTACTCTCTATTATTCTAGTTTTCATTCCCGAATTGTGCCTGTTGGAATGGAACGGTCGCTCTGCTGTGTTTTTGTTTGACTTGACATTATTTCAATCGCCCGTGCTGTCCATCGCAAAACAGATGCTCACCCACTGAAAGGCTGTCAGGCTTAATTTTGAGACGAGAGAAGCAGCTAAAACATATGACGGCATTAGCGCAGACCCATTACTTTGGCTAACATAGATGGGAAGATTTAGACAATTGACAGTCTGGCTGCATCACCACTGTGCCACTACCACTTTTTCCTACTGATTAAAATAGCCATATAGCCATCTGACAGTGTCATTAGACCATTAGACTCACAGCACACAAATAAGTTTTCATTTTTCCAAATATTGTCCTCTTGATGTGCATTTTGATGTGAGACAATTCAGCTGTTCCATTGGCGTTTTAGCTTATTTTGTAGTGCCACTGTGGATCCATTTCCATGAAAATATATAGCTTTTAATGTGACGTAACATACATATCAATTAGATTAGTTACATTAGATGTTGCATAAATTGGCACAAGTAAAGCAGCTAAGTTAATTTTTACTATTATAATATGATGATTTTGGGTAGGAGAAGCTACTGTTTTCTTAAATTAGGAGCATTATTTGCGTGACCCGCCCACCTTTTACATATTTTATTGGAGTCGCAGTTTTCACAGTCAGTGAAAGAGATTTAGTGACTGTTTCTTGTATAGATTTTGTTTGATTAAAGGAACACTCAATGACTCTGCGTTCCATGCTTGCAAAATTTATATGAGCAAGCTAAATGCAATCGCACACAATAACTTCCAGATTAAATTTAACCATCAGAAACCTCCAAAAGCACGAACAGCCACTGTTAAGTACTTGGTAGGTACAGTGCTGATGTTCCTCCCAGAGATATAACGTGATAGTCACTTGTGCCAGTACATTGTGCGTTAATGGCTTTCTGTAGTTGCTTTTTGAAAAAGGCTGTTCGGTATCAGGGTGGCATTTAGCTGCTAATGTGAGTTCCTCTGTTGCTCTTACTGGAAATAAGAATTTCCTCCTCTGCCCTCGGAATTTAAACCTAGTGGATGAAGGCGCTCGAAAGATGAAATGGATGCTGACTGAACTGTTGTGTGACATGAATTGGTGATGGAGAGCAGCAAGACGAGCCTGTTTGATTTATTTATTTATTTATTTTTGCACAACAATAAAACATTATTATCTAGTATAGTTTTCAGACTGTTAGCTGCATTATGCTTAATAACCAAATAATCATCCGTTCTATTCTAGTGTATCCCATTTTTCTTTTGCTTTATATAATTTACTGCTGCCTCAATGTCTCAAAAGGCCTTAATTATAGATTTCAAAACAACAACTCCATTTTTTACATGCATAAACACTCACAAAGCGTGTTGCGTTATGCATTCAGAGTGAGGTCATCTCGCTCCTTTGTGCTGCTCTGCTGTACATCACCTCTGTTGCATTCCCCCTCCGTGTGCCTCTCTTACGCTGTCCTCTCCATGTACCGCAGCCTGACGCAACAGGCACCAGGGATGTGAGAGGATAATCAAAACATATGATAACATCTGCATAAAGCCGGCGAGATGCTTAGAGATGCCCCTAGAAATTACATGCATATCTGACACCACACACACACACACACACACACACACACACACACACCATCTGTTCATTTCACTAGATATTGATCCTGCAGCTTAATCTGCCAAATCACTGATGCCCTTAGCTGATGCCAAGCAGGAAGAATTTATAGATTGTAGTACAGCCACAGATGAGGGAGATAAAGCCAGAGTGTGTGTGTGTGTTGTCTTATACACTTCCAAATGCACATGAAATGCTTGAAACAGTCGAGCAGAGTGGAGGGGATTAAAAATCTTAAATTCCTCGTGTCCATTTCGAAAGCTTTCTCCCCAATTTATGCAATTGAAATCAGTTGCCGTGGAAACAGGAGATCCGGGGTGTGACTGGATCCGTGCTCGATTAGCCGCGGAGCGTGTAGGTGTGTGTCTTCCTCTGATATATGTGCAAGTGTTTGATTGATGCTCTTGCTGTCTAATTGAAAGTTTGCTCGTAGCAGCGAGCGGACCGGCTTGGCTCCCCACCGTCTTATTTGTTAATGTTAATGTGACTTTTTCTAATTGCTTTTCATTTGCAGCCATAATCACAGCTTTGTTAATTACATGAATATTTCACAGCCAAGCTCATTACGGGCCCAGCATATTTCTCTGCTTTTTTCTGGCACGCACTCTGTGACACCCAGTCCCACTCTCTTTCCATCTCCTTTACACCCGCGCTCACATGCAGACACAAACCGAATTGCATGATTTAGCTAATTAATGTGTGACTTATTGAGCACCCCACGCTATCCTCCTCATTTTTAAAAACTCCTCTTTTTAGGTGTTACTCATACACACACCCACACACAGGTGTGGTGCATAGGTGGGTCACATTCACAACACGTCAGAGACTCTGCTTCTGTGCTAAATCGGAGCTTCAATCCCTACAGCAATCTAGCCCCTGCTCTACCGCCTGCAGCTACAGCTTTGTGCCAGGGAGCACTCGGGTTTACGGCAGAGCTCTACAGTCACTTTCAATCGCATATGCACATCTTAAATACTATCGCATGGCTGCTTAGCATCTAAATGGGAAGAGGCATAAGGAAATGCAGAGAATCCGACATACTTCATCTCCTTTAAAGCTTCCATTTTGTGTCGTCTCAAACTTTTGATCTTTCCCTGTGTGATTGCCTGCAGGTCTTCCAGCCCTTGTTGTAGCAGTGTCAGTGGGTTTCACCAGAGCAAGAGGTTACGGCACGGCCAGCTAGTGAGTACCGCTCCCTCCTCCCCTCACAACTGCCATTCTCCATTTAAGCACCAACACTTAATCATCAGTTTTTACCACTGATTCGTTTGGATGGGCTGGTGGCACAGCACTGCTTAGCATTCACAGTTTTCCCTTTTACCGTTTGGAATAGTCTATCTTCCCCTTTATTCCCTGGAGGTTGCAAGCTACCATCCATTTCATTAAAGTAGATTTTTACACAATTTTCTGACTTTCCAGAGGTGGTCAGTGAAGACCCAGCAATAAACAGCTGAATATATAAATTTTGAATGTGTTTTTCACGTTATTTGTGCAAACAAAACAGTCAGTTTTCCCTGCAACCTCCTATCCATCATTTTATATTACCTCTTCTTAGTACTCTGTGCCACAGGGGACTGACACCTGTCCCATCATGCACTTGATGAAATGCAGAACACATCTTAGCACTGGTAGAAGAAGCAGTTAGATATTAGAAATCGATCAAAAATAGGAATATTTCGGAAATCTTCTAGTTTAGATATCTACTCTGTATTTTTCAAAATAAATATATCCCACAATGGAACACTTTGTCCAGTTTTTCAAAATTCAAAATCCCAATCACCGACACTGGAGATAATTGTTTTTCACCAAACATTAAGGACATTACAAATAATAATCGAGAGATGTCATGTACTCTAAATATATTACAGTAAGAGGACAATATCTGTTTTTGAGATGAAGTGGAAAAAATGGAAATATCCAAGTAAATTTCAAGTATCTTCCAATGGTACTTAAGTCGATACACTAATATAATATGCAGCACTAGGTGGAGGTTGCTCATTTAAAGAGGCCATATTAGGAAGTTTTCATTAATTTGAGTGTTTTTCACATCTTTATATGCATATGCAAGGTCTGCTAAGTTGAAAAGCCAAAATTTCATGGCTTGCTCTCACACAAAACACTTCCCCCAAAGTGCCTGGAACTCCTTATTAGGAGTTTAGCCTTTACTTCTAGGACTTTTTGACATCACTAAGTCCCTTTTTCCATAATGCATGTCTTATAGATAATTTGCAATAGCCTTGGGCAGGGCTGTATTTGGCATCCCTTGACAGAGAAATAGTTTTTTTTTAGAGGTTTTGCTTTGTTGAGAAGAAACTATTTTTCACTGCCAGGGTAAATTCCTTTGGTGCCATTGTAGCTACAGAGGCGTAGCTCAGGTAGCCTCTGGTAACAGAAATGCAGTTACAGTATGTTAAGGGGCCTTGGCATTTCTGACGCACAATAAGCAGTTGATTGACTGTGCGAATTGGACAATATGTTTGCGCTGTTGAAATGGACGGTATGTTTTTCAACATTAATGCCTGTGGATATGAAATTAGCCCCTTTAAAGGGCACAACATAATGTTGTTGATCAGTTTCGTTACGTTCCTGAAGACCAGGTGTAAAAGCCAAAGTGTTTCTCTGTAAAGATTTATGATTAAATGAACAAAAATGAGAAAAACTAAAATCTTTTCTTTAGTAACTGTAATTAGTTTAAACCTAAAGTGCGACAAGTCCCACACTGAAGAATAACCTTCTCCGTTTAGGTTTTCTGGTATTTTTGGGACAAGTTTAATCCACTGGTCTTTCAACAGATGTGTACAGTGTGTGCATTCGCACTAAAGCGGAACATTTAAACAGTGTAAGCCCAGTTGTTTCTCCATGCTACATTACTAATCGGATCATTAATAGAAGGACTGTATGTGAGCTTTTAGGCTTTGTGTTTTTCTTCTCCCTGCTTTTGTTGAAGTGCAATTACGCCCGCGGAAGGGTTTGTGTTTGTGCTTCCGATGACATCACTGGAGGACACATTTAACCTAATTAAGTCTCAATAGCCCAACACCAAATTAAATTTCAAAAGACCATTTGCAGTTTTTAGGATACGTTTTATGTACTGTATGTAATAGATTAACTCAGCAGTGAGAGTAATATTTACAGAAAGAGGCAGCCGATGGAAAAGACTGCTTAATACCTCACTCAGAAAATGCAAGTAAATGTGATCCTTATTTGGTTGCGTACTTGTTGTTGTTAAGTACTTGACACTTGAAGTGATACTGAAACACCTGTAATTCAGTGATTTTGTTGTGTTTTTTGAGCTTACAACACTTAACTTGTTCTGTCCTTCATATCCAGCTGCTGGTTGTCCTTAGAGGGCGGTCTGCTTTATGCCTTCGTCGGACCTGCTGCGGTCATTGTGCTGGTGAGTCTGTCAGCGCGCAACAAATCTTGGCGAAAATTCTTTCTCTCACCGATTACTCTGCTCAATTCTACAAGCGTTTTTGTTTACCTAGCCTCTGAGCTAACAGGTAAAGCAGCTGCATTTGGATATCCCTCTTGACTCCAGCATGCACGCTTTGATCCTTAAGTTTAAAATGTTGGCACAGAAATACTCAAATATTCCTCCTGCGTGCAAGAGCTTCCCAGCATGCAACACTTGCATGGAGTGAATCCCAGCCCAGCAGTGAAATCTCTCTCTCTTATGCACATTTTTAAATTAAATAAATAAATAAATCCTTTGTAGACATAAATGTGGCTAACGGTGTGCTCCACTAGCATAATAACGCGTGCTTTGTTAGCATTCGGCAGCTGCATTAAAACGTTTTTTTTTTTTCAATATACAAATATAGTCCTTTATTGACCTGCAGCAAAAATGAGTGTGCGGACTGCATCTCAGTGATCAGCTGTTGTTGTGTGTGTCTGCATGAGTCTCTTTCCAGGATTAACTAATTTCCCTAAATGAATCCCTTGGGTGGGTATTTCCACCACTAAGCTTAATAAGTCTGGATGGAGAACTAAACTTTAATTTGATGATTGCTGCCCCTGTTGTTGTTGTTGTTGTTGTTGTTGTTTGTGGTTCTGTTCTTGCCTTAGGATATCTTTCTCGTGGCTTGCATACATTAGAAAGTGTAGTATATGTGGGGAAGGAAGCATGGATAGTGTCACAGGTACACAGAGTGATATGCATATTTTTGGAAGTGAATTTCCTTAGAGAGAGAGCTGCAGTTTGACAGTTTCTTCAAGCTGCATTTAAGGTTCAAGAGTATAGAGGCTTATACAGTGCTGAATATTCATGATTAAAATTGCATAGTGGCTTCTAGTTGATGCTTTATGTAAAAAATACTTGCAGAAAGCAGACAGGCCGCTGCTTTTTTCTGCCACTTTTATTTAGGCATTTGGTGTCTCTGCACATAAGCGCTGAGAGATCACAGCTATCATGTAAAATGAAAGGACAGTTATCCTCAAAGGTTTGCGTGTCAGAGTCAGCCTGGTGTTTTTCATGGACTCTTTCCAACTTTTCACCCTTTCTCTTTTCACAATGTCAATGTGCACACCACAAGCATAATGCTGCGTAATGGTCCCTGGCCCCCCCGTGTTGTTGCCGGGGCCTACTCTAACAAACAGCTGTAATGAGAGTGGGGCATCGAGCGGAGAAACACAGACCTTCCCACAGGACTCTTCTCTAATTAATGAACCTGGCCCTGGGCAAATAGCAGAGCGGTATGATGCTGACTCAAAGTGCTGGTGCCAGGCATGCCTGGCATGACAATAGCGCTGGCACATCCTAGCTAGTTGTCAGCAGCAACATCCGCGAGAGGCAAGGAAATCAGAGAGAAAAAGCAATTTTTTTTAGCAAATTGCAAAATATTGCAAGATGCCCTGTAGATGGAGCGGGAAACAAAATAGGCTTCAAGTAAAAATCCATTTCCTTAGGATTTCTCACAGCCATGTATTGAATCCTTTTCTACGTCAGCTGCTCCTGGTGACAGATGAAGGGCGAAATCCAGGCACACATTCAGTTTAGAACCATGACAAGACTCAGAAAACATTGCATTTGTTGCTAATGCACTCCACCGACACAAGCAACAAATACAGTTGAATAACAAAGAAGAGGCTCTATAGATAAATCCATTGAGGGTGGAGGAAAGGGTACAGATGAATGTTGGATATTTGGATTAGAAGGAACATGTCCCCAGTAGGAAATCTCCCATATGGGCAAGAGTCCAGGACGTCTACATATGGCAATACTTGGCTCGGATCAGATCAGGTCAGCGCGTGGGCCTAATAGAACCTTTATCACTGGGTCACCATGGCCAGATGTTTGGCAGGCTTAACAGTGGGTTTTTCATTTGTAACGGAAACCAGGATAAAAAGCATTCAGGGTTTTTTTTTTTTCTCTCTCTCTTTTTATAAGGTATTACCACAAATAGAGTACTGTATCACTTGAGGAAGAAATGAAGGTGGTGGGGCAACACTGGAATGAAGAGGAGAGTAAACTGTGACGCTAACATGCCTGCATGAATTTAATTGGATATTACTCACCTTCTTAAACCCTAATTTATGCTTTGAAGTAGTAGTTTGATACGCAGGAAAACAAATATTTCTAAATCATGAATGAATGACTGAATGAATGTAAAGTGGCACTTGTATCAAGTGTATCTCAGGTATTCACTTTATTCCATATTCACCTAAGAACCATGTTTAATGTGTCTGTCTTGTCAAAGCGCAGCACCAGTTTCAAAAAACATCACAAATATGTTTATAAAGTTCGGAATCTGTAATGTAAAGTGCTGTGAAATTACGTACCTCGTCTCCTTTAAACTCTTTTGCCAACAGCGTCTTATCACAGCATGCATTTTCAAAATTGCAAGTAATGGTTGCGAGCTGGGAAGCCTGCACTTGTGTGTGAAATGTGATTGAGATGATCTGAAGGCTCCTATTGCACAATAGCAAGTGAGCCCTGGAGCCCTGAAAGCGAAAGCACTGTCGCTTTCACTCTTGAGTCTCTGTGACAATTATAAAAGTCGTCTTCAATCAAGTGAAACATTAAGAAGCTAAAATGTAGAGAAACTTGCCTGAATTGCCTGAATCTATTGCAGCAAACCTGATCAATCTCACCTCTGTCTCCCTCCCAGGTGAACATGCTGATTGGAATCGTGGTGTTTAACAAGCTCATGTCTCGAGACGGCATCTCAGACAAGTCTAAAAAGCAGCGAGCGGGGTAAGTTCACTTCCCACACACTCTGCAACTCCAGCCCGCCCAGTACATACACACAAAAGGCATTAACGCACACTCTCAACAAAAACATACACTGCTTATTCATCCATCCACTCAATTCGTGGTGGGACTACAAATTTGACACATTAGACGCATTTTGCTCTCTGTCAGACACAAGCTCACGCCGGCAAACACATCTACAGCATCTAGTGTGTGCCGCTATCAGGGGTAACTCAGCATACACCAACTTGCACACCTGTTCCTCCAGTAAAACGAATCTAAAATTGCAATCCGATTTCTGGCAGCAAAATCAGAGCTCGCCCGTTATATTGCTTTGTGATGCTTTCAGCATTTCACTTCCACATGTCGACAGTTTCCATCTTGTCTCTCATTTTTTCCCTGCAACGCAGACGAACGCAGTATATGAAAATCAATGGCAGATGGGAATGTAATTACACACTGTCAACGCCGGGATTATGCAGATGAAATCTTCCGCCGTTCAAGTCCTGCTTTCTTTCAATTACTTCCTCAGACAAACACACACATGTGACGTATGCGTACATAATGGACATGCATGCATATGCATCCGCTGACAACATTATTACTATTTAAGCATCTGGTGGCGGTTCTTTGTCCCAACTAGTCCTAGGAGTGATCTCCTCAGCTCTCGCAGCCAAATCAATGTTTTTATTTCCATTTCTATAGATTCCAATGTTCTCTTTCTCTTATTCCTTACAATTTTTTTTTTTTTTTAATTCATATATTTTTTTGTTCTCATTACATGTTTCGCAGGCATTCGTCCCCTGCGCTAAATGAAATTGATATTTTGTAAATCAGTGCAAAGGTTAATGACACAGATCAGCACACTGGCGGGGGGTATTAAATGCTTTTGTTACCCCGTGATGTAACAGAGGTTAAACCGGCCGATGTATATGAACGCGCCTACACACACACACACACACACACACAAACAGGTGTAGCCTTCCTGTTACATGCAAAGCCCTTAAGTATTAAGCACATTCCCTCTCTGATTCTGAGAAGTGTGTGTTCAGAAGAACACACGTACCTCTGAGCGCTCCGCTACACAGTAGTGTGTAATGTTACTAACAGGACAGGCCTTCATTAGCGTAATGTATTTTCTTATGAAGCCATGGGGACGCGGCTGGCACTAAGGCAATGAGCTGTGATGGGGCGCTAATGTAGCATAGCCCCACCGCTCTCCTCTCGTGATATGTATACGGCAACACCGACTCTCTTCATGTGAGCAGTCATCTATGAGTAAATAACCAAAGGAGCCCTCTCCGTCTTCCCTCACGCCCTCCATAAAGCGTCACCGTGCACAGTCGCATGCGCACACAAGTGCTCACACCTGCATCACAGCAGCAGCGGAACAAAACGATTGGTGTATTTCCTGTCTGTGTCACTGTAATCTGTAAATCCACAACTCTGCTGTGACATCTTTCACTTTTCTCTGTAGTCAGTCTTTGTATTCTGACTGTTATTCATTGCTGCTACTTCTTAAGATCTGTTTTTAATTTGCCTTTCTTTCTTTTCTCTCCCCCCCTTTTTTTTTCTATTCCACATCCACTCTTTGTTGTGTCACCTCTTTTGAAAATTTAATTTTCCTTTGGTTATTTTTTACATCAGTGACACCCTTGTCCTAAAGTGTCCCAGCGGAGGCGCGTAGCCGACTGCTCCTGAAATGCTCCAAGTGTGGCGTGATCTCAAGCACAGCTCTGTCCAGTGCGACTGCCAGCAGCGCCATGTTAGTCCATCTTCATCTCTCTCTCTCTCTCTCTCTCTCTCTCTTTGTCACTTTCCTCTCTCTGTGTGTTTCTCTCTGTTCTCTCATCCTTTTAATCTCTGGCTGTCGGTATTGTTGCAGGATGACATTCAGACTTGTCTGATTTTTTTCAAGCCAGTTCAAACTTGTTTATGGTTAACCCCTGCAGAGAGTTAACACATCAGGGCAGCACAATGTCAGCAGTGTATTACTGGAGTTGTCTGTGCATTTTTGCTCTCTTTTTTTAAAATCATGTAAATAGACAGTGTTGCATCGTTTTGTTTTGCTTTTTTTTTTGTATATGAGATATATTAAAAAAAAATTTAAAAAAAATGTTGCACTTCTACATTAATACAGGAACTTCAGGTAACTTCATGTTTAGAGAAAGTATCAGAAAATAATCCCAATGACATTAATGGTCAAGGAAAAGCGAGTATGTTTTTGTTTTGTTTTGTTTTCTTTCTTTTTTTTTTTTGTTTTAATAGGGCCTCTCATAAAAAATCGAACTACCATGATACATTAGTACCACTTCTTTTTTTTTTTCTTTCATCTAGATGTACAAGTGCACACTAGCCAAACAAAGGCATGAAGCCAGATACAAATCAAGTTAATTGACAAGTGTTGAAGAGAGGGATAAAGGGAGCGGGATCCCTTGTCCTTCTTGAGTATGTCACGGTCTCCGGACAATTTAAAAGGAATAACAAGAAAAACACCAAAGTCCAATTACTTCTCTTACACTGTACTCTGTACTCATACTGTAGTCTAATAGGTGCTTTGTCACGGTTCCCTGACTGTCCTCCTCCCATTTTTGGAGCTGGAAATATTCTTCAAAGCTTTGTGTTTTTTGTGGAAGAGTTCTTTGTGCTCTTTTTAAATCAGTGACTGTTTAAAGACACGTCATGATATTTCTGGCCACAATAATGGGAGGCTAATAGGATGAGATTGGCTATTTACAGGAACAAGTTCGTGTCGGTTCCGTCGCTGTTACTAGGAACTCACGCGGCGGTTAATGCCTTCTTTTTACACAGCGTTGCTGATCCGAGATCCACCTACATCTCTGCTGAACACATACTTAATCTATTATTAGAAATGGCCATTTATTTTGAGTCTGTGCTTAAATAGCAAATGTTCATATTACGCAATTCTCATCATTACATCTTCAACCTGGTCTGCTTGTGTCCTGGTAAAAGCTATTTTGGATTTTGGAATTTATTTATAAAATGAAACAACCAACACTTGATAATTGTGACAAAGCAATTACAAAAGCTCTCCACAGCTTCCTTTTCCCTCAAATGACTTGGTATTACTTTAAAATATAGCATGTCAGTAAAAATGACAGTTAGGTAATGAGGACGTTAGTGTATCTTTTGATACACAATGAAGGCTGTCATATTTTGGGGTTGAAAACAGTCCACAATAGTTGGAAACTTGTCGTTGGCCAAATAGATCTGACGGGACATGCATAGTTCACAGGCCATTTAGACGGAGCTGTCGGTCTGTCAGGCCAACGGCCATAAAACCGTTAATATCCAAAAGTCCAAACAGCATGAACATTTTCAAGTGGTGTCTGACTCCATCGAGGTACCGATACAAACACACACACAAGTGTGTCATAGCTCGTCAATGGCCTGTCTTCCCTGTCAGCCTATCATCTCACAGTCCACCAGAATGAAACTTAATGCACACCAGCCATGTAATTGTGAGCATTTGTCAGTATCATGACTGTCTACATGATTACACATCATCTTTCACATTTCAGTTAAAATATTAATTCTGATACAAACTTAAGTGCGCCAATCAGCGTCTAACTGCCTATGACTGGGCCTACGCAGGAATACCCATGTTTGTGTGTGTGTGTGTGTGTGTGTGTGTGTGTGTGAGAGAGAGGGGGAGGTTATGTCAACTGAGACTGAACCCCTATTTCTTTTCATTCTCCCCTCTTCTCTCCTCTCCTCTTTGCTCTGTGTCTGTCCGGCAGGGCTTCTCTGTGGAGTTCCTGCGTGGTTCTTCCTCTGTTGGCGTTAACCTGGATGTCAGCTGTGCTGGCCATAACTGATCGGCGCTCTACACTCTTCCAGGTATCTCACAAATGCAACGAATGCTCGTATAACTCACGCACACACTTGCGACGTGGCATGGACGAGCAGCTTTTATATGGTGTGTATGGGAGCGCATCCTCATGTGCTGTTTAAGAGGGTTCAGGTGTTTCGACCTGGTTTCAACCCATTTCAAAGTTCCACTCACCATATCTAAAAAGTGAGAACATTTTCGGAGCCCCTTGACATTTTATTACAAAAATATATATACATGACTCATACTGCTTTAAATTGAATTTATTTTAACAATTTTAAGTTTGGCCCATAAATGCAATTATGAACGACTGTGATGATTAATCATGAATAAACATGATATATATACTGTATATATTACAATTTCTCTTATGGATTTAATTTCACTAGAGTATTATAGTGGTACAAGAAAATTGCTTTAATTTCTTTCCTTTTACTGAGGTTTTTTTTTTTCAAATTTGAACTGTAACACAGGAAAAACTAGAAAGAACAAACTTAGAGAGCGCAAACCTCTGCCAACGCAGCTAAATCCCCCACAAGATATGCTCTTCAGCAATTAATGCTGAACTTTCAAGGCCTTTTTTTTTTCTGTGAGCTCAGTGAGGCAGCATGTTGATTGCATTCTACTACCTTACCATTAGATGCCAGTAATTTTCCCACACCAGACCTTTAAATAGAGATAATAAAGAGGCAGAGTAGATTCAGGATGTAAGAAAATCACATTTTTGTTTAAACTTAATAGGCTAATATTATACTTGGTGAACTAATTTGTACACACTTTCTGATGTTTATCCATATTTTAGCTTAATTTCACCAAATCAGCAAATTAGCCTCAATCAGCACACTCTACTGGTTCAAATAAAGACTTAATATTGGCATGTGTGTCAGGCCGCGGTGGATGTGATGTGTCACCATGAGCGAGTGTCGTGATTTTATTGCGAAGCTTTTCTTCTTCTTCTTCTTCTTTCGGCTTTAGCTAGGTTTTTCTAGGAGTCGCCACGGTGAATCATCTCCCTCCATCTCTCCCTGTCCTCTGCATCTTTTTCTCTCAAACAAATTTTCTGCATGTCCTCTCTCACCACATCTGTGAATATCCTCCTTGGTCTTCCTCTTGCCAGGCCTCCTGCCTGGTAGCTCCATCTTGAACATCATCCTATCAACATGTCCACTGTCCCTCTTCTGCACATGTCCAAACCATCTCAATCTGACCTTTCTAACTTTGCAATTATCAAACAAGCAAATGCATCTCCTCTTCTACAGGTCCTCTTTGCTGTCTTCGACTCTGTCCAAGGTTTTGTCATCATCACCGTCCACTGTGCAATGCGCCGAGAGGTGAGTCATGCGTCTTGCTCATTTCTGATTCACAACCGCACGGTGACCTTGGCGACAATCGCCAACCTTCCATAGGTGGGTTTCATGTTCACAAATGTCACGTTAGTTTCTGGGGGGGCATCGTGAAGTCACGGCAAGGCACAAGCGGATCAGAGATGAGAAGGATTAGCCTGGTGATTATGTCTTATGTTGCAGCGCTTCTTTGTAATGCAGCATGATGGTGCGGTATTGTCCGTCTGATCCACGGCTTCTTAAAGGAGATTACTAAGATTCTGTGTGCAATAAGATGATAAGTACCAAACTAATACCCCCTAGTGCCTATTAGCCATAGACTTTGCTGTGCCCACCCCCAGAGAGGCTGACGTTTACGCTCAATGTGACTCAATGTAAGACATTGGCACATAATTGCAGTTCATGCTTCCATTTCCTGTAAAATACTCCTCTGTTGCTGGTACACCGCTCACAGCTTTGCCTTTATCTGGGAGATCATTATGATATTGAATGCACTGCACAGTGTAAGTGAATTTTTAAATGCCTGGAATGCTTAGCGGCATTAAATCAATATAACAAAGGCGGCATGGATCAGGGTACAGTAAATCCAGGAATTATTTACTTTAAATGTATGAAAATCCCCTGCAAGAGACCGAATGTAAATCCTTTGCAGCTGCAGAACAATAGTCAGAGGGAGATTGCCACATCCGACAAGGCAGGAGGAAGACAGGAACGATGGGGAAGCATTACAGTGCAAAGCAAAAGAGAAGGCAGTACAAAATGCAGCATTAAGTGAAGTAAACTACAGATACAGCCTGTGCCAGCGCTCCTATAGCGCCTGGTGCTTGTACAGTGCAACGGGGAATAAAGAGGAACGCGCCGGTGCGAGCGGCCTGCTGAGATCAGTTGCAGAGAGGCGAGCAAATTAACATGTGTGATGTTAGAGGTGTCGCGATTACGAGGTAGCGGGAGAGTAAAACGAGGGAGAGATGGAGGTATACGCCGAGAAACGGTGAGGAAGGAATTTTGTTGAGAGACGAAGGAAGGTGGGAGTAAAATTTAATGCAGAGAGCTGAGGTGAAAGACATGATTCAAGAGCGAAGCAGAGGATAAGAGGAGGAACTGGAGAAGAGGGTGAGAGGGAGGTACGCACCCATAGAGGGGCTCGTCACTTTGAAGTCAGGATGAGCTGAATTGGTTGCCAATACACACACACACACACACACACACACACACACTCAGAATGGCGAACAAATGCCACTGAGGAGGAGTATGGGCATAAAGAGAAGAGACAAACCACAGGAAACAATGGAGGATACACCCGAGCCCATGCAGTATTAATCAGACATGGATGCTAGTCCAATCCACTCCATTTGAAGCAGCACAGACACACGCACACGCGTATAAAACCACCCAACTAGAATGTACATGCTCTCCTTCGCTTACACAAGCACTCTTGTATCCACCCATGAGATTCTTATGGGAGTTGACAGCAGCAACATTGAGAAATGATGTAGCTCCACAGCAAGTAACTAGGGTATCTATAATAGAGCGCTGGATGGGGGATAGAATCTTGGAGTTTGCTGTGAAACAATACACAAGGATCCATTTGATCTGATTTGTGTTACGAAAACCAGTTCTTTGACAGTGGGCTCATGTGTGTTTGTTTAGATGCAATATGTGAGTGGATAAAACAAAAAAAAAACAATATGACACTGGAAAGGCCTGCGGGTTAGAATGACTGTATGCTGCTGGCTTAAATGAGGACTGATCTCACATAGCTCAAATAGGCCACTTTGAAGAACTGCTAGGTGCTTTCAGTACTGTTCTAATAAGTGTTATATAAGCTACAAGCAGAGCCACTTTTGAATAATAGAGACATTTACTTAGCCTTTGTCACACGAGTTAGTATTCACTGAACATCTGTCATTGCAGTGATAGAGATTAAGAAACACAAAGTGTCTGAGGAGTGAGTTCCCCACACTCCAACATTTGCCAAACTAACTTGAGTAAAAGTTCCTCCACTAACTTCTTTGCTTTGCATCGTCCCTTCATCGTTCTCCCCCCCCCCCCAAACCACTTCAACTTTCCTCCTCTAAATTCATTTCTCCTCTCCCGTCATACCCCTGTTCCCCGTCCTCAGGTGCAGGATGCGGTGCGCTGTAGGATGGGGGGATGTAAAGACGACAGCGAAAACTCCCCAGACTCCTGCAAGAACGGACAGGTGCAGATCATGGTGAATAGCATTCCATTTCATCCCACACCGCAACCCATAAGCCTCGAACTAACATTATTAACCAGCATGCAGCCCTGCGGGAGCTGCAACATCAGTAGCAAGACGCATGATTGCCATCATCCAAGTGTTCAGCCTTTCCTTAAACATTTTTTTTTCCCGAACAAGAATTCCCCTGTTTATGCGTCATACATTTTTTTTTTTTATATTTTCCATCAAACTTCCTTTATTGACATAAAAAGCAGTCAACAACAGCCATTTCTGACATCTTTTTACAGACACTTCAAATACTTTTATTTACTTTTGACTTCAACGTCTTTGTCTTTATTTGCAGAGCACAGAGCTCCCGTAAGGTTAATGTATGCATTCCAAAAATATAGCTAATACTGTGATAAATCACTTGGAGCTGAACTGCCTTGCCAATGTCAGTACGGTCACAGTGCTACTACGAGAGCAGGAGCGACTCTCACGGTGCCGTTCCACTTTATTTCTCCCTCAGACCTGTGTGCATTAACGATTATGGGTTTCTGAGCGCCACTTTGAGGTTATCAAGATTAAACTTTGGAACCATCATTCTGCTCGGGGAACCTATTACGACACATTCTCCGTCTCTGTTTTCTTAACGGAGTGGAGCCTTTACGTTCTACCCATGCATCTTCGATTTTTATTTGAATGTATTGTTGTCATACACGCAGCTGGCAAATGAAGACTCCTTGCAATTCTCTCTTATGGAAGACAGCTGGTACACCTACAGTTCTCCAGTTTCCAGATTAAATGTGCACAACTTTGATATTCTCAGACAGCACATATGCATGGAGAGCTGCTGTATAAGAGAAAAGATACCCCTGAGAATATTACCTATGATGGATTATTTACCCACCCATTATATTAGCATTATAATTACACTTAGCAGCATCCTCTCAAGTGTTCTTGCTATATTACACTGGAAATCTCATTTAAATGTTAACTCATTCAGCATTTAGAGGCATCATAGAGATGCAGAAATGTAGCTACCCCTTCTTCTTAAAGCTGATTCCATGCTGCCTTAAGAAAAATTGTTGATTATCTCTGATTTCTCCATTAATCTTTTTTTATACCATCAGAAGTGCCCAAATGCGAGCCAAAGCGGCCAGCAGTGTGGCTCCCTGCGCTGTGGCGCATCCCCATGTTCGTCGGGCTCCCACCCCTCACCGTTCCCACTGTCATGCCAGCAAGCCTGTTACCACAGTCTGCCCCACAGCAACCATAACTACAGGATAGAGCACAGCCACGCACTCAACCATGCCCATGAGCATAACCCCACCTTGAACAACACCCATAACCTTAACCACGCCCACAACCACATCAGCAGCCATCCCGTATGTCGCATTTAGAAAAGACGCAGTCATTAGTTGTGATAAGCAATTAGGTCCATAGATGAAGAAAGGTGGAATATGTAAAACAATACTTAGCAAGAAGTATTAAAGGAGTAGTTTGAAATTTTGAGAAATACATTTTGTATGCTTTCTTGCCCAGACGTGAAGTAGAAGATCAATTTTTGTCTGTACTTTTGACTGTATGTAAAGATAGACGACATGAGGGCCTCCAAAGTGAAGCCAAAGCTTGAGCACCCTCTGGTGGCGGGCTGCAGGATAGGTCAGAAATCCTCCTGATCGACTGTATCAGGTTGGGCGCGAATAGAGCATAGCCAAATTCTGGCTCCAAATTAATCAACAGCCCAAAATGTCAGCGCTTGAAGCCCAGAAATGTTGTCAACAAATGGAGTAAGTGGTGACGCTGTTTATGTCAGTGGCCCGTACACTAAAATTAAAGCTGGTTTTCTTAGTACGATGATAGGAAGCAGCTCTTATTCTCTGTAATTACTATGTTACATCATCTCATTTGTTTGATCGTTAATTGCAGTGTAAGTGTGTTCGGTTGTGGTATTATGAGGGGTTCTGATCTGGACTGTTCCTGGTGAGGGAGCCTCATTATTTAGGTGAGATTTTCACAATTTCAGAAGGTCACCGCTCCCTTCCAAGAAATAGTCCTTCATGTAACCCCACTGTAAAACTACAAGACGTGAATATTTAATATGGGTTGAACAAGCCTACAGTACTAGTTAGCGCTGTTGGAGCTGCCGGCAGGCATACATTGCCATTGTCATGATAAAGTCAGCTGTTTCATCCTGTTCTAGTCTACCACTCGTGGTAACTTCATATCTAGCAATCAGGCATGAATAAAATCAGTCCTCTCATCACCAAGCTTCACATAAATGTATTTCCCAAAATGTCAAATCAGGCTTTTAGCGAGAATGAATCACATTGAATGAATTTAACTCTGATTTGATTACATATTGCACCTTTAATTCTAAATAGGAATAGCATTAATGGGTATATAAATTAGCATTTTATAAAGTATCAAGGAATGTCAAAAATATAGAATGTTTTTCATTTGTTAGTGTTTGTTTTTTATTCATGTGAGCAGTAATCTCATCCAAAATGCTCTATGGTACAGAATTTTTTATACACAAAGAGAACTCGTTCTCCTAGGAGTGTTTCTGCCGAAAAAGTTGACAATGATGACTCACTGTACTTATCCTTTTAGGGCTATTGCAGAGATTGTGTTGAAATAGATATGATTTCTTTTTTTTTTCTCAATTTGAATGGGAAAGAGAGACTGCAATACATAAAGCGAGGGAGGTTTCCTTTCCAGCTCACATGCGTCCGTTTAGTTAAGTCCCATTTATGATGCTGTGGGTGATTTGCGTACTAAGAGCTTTCCCAATCCTCTGAGACCTTTACACAGTCTCTCTTTCTCTCATTGAGCCTCTTTCAGTTTTTCCACCCCCACCCCCTCCGTCTTCTCTGTGCCGTGCCCAAACTCTCTAAAATGTGTAGTTTATTATCCAAACAAAGGCTTTTGTAAGTGAATCTCAGCAGGGACAGGGGGAGGCTCTATCTTGAGAGAATGGAGGACCACATCTGCATAGCAATGAGCTTCACTTCCACTTCCGTTTAGGAAACTCAAATGGTGGCTATTTTGGGGGACGACACGTTTTCCTTCAACCCACAGCCCTCAGGGTTTGGGGAGTGTTTCTTTACCAGCGAAGTCGTGCCAATCAGCATTCTTTATGATAATTCTACATAATTCAAAGTAAACATATTTTTTGCTGTTTTTTTTTTCGAAATACCTCATCAGCATAAAGTGTGAATAGTGCAGGTTAAACTTTTGTCGATATTTCTGTTATGCCCGGCAGTTTGAAAGGATTGGGGAGCATTTGTAGTCACACATCACCCCTTTATTTTAACTCTCTGCTAAGAATTCTAGTCCCACTTTAAAGAAAAGTGGCACACTGGCACACTCAATAAATTCCTGTTCACATTATGGCTAAGATGCCTGATGGGGCTTACAGTAGCATAACACACCTGGGAAAACTCCACAGTCCTCTTTATATCTCTTTCAAAGAATGTATTACAGGTGTGAACCCTAGAACAAAGTGGCAGAGGTACTTCCCCTCAAACAGGCTTCTTTCTCTCTATGTCCCTTTTCCGGATGGCTTTAAATCTCAGTCGAACCTGTTTTCGTTCTTGTTCGTGCTACCTCTAATTAACTGGCCCTTAACCTGATCACATCAGTAAACTCAGAGTTATTGACAATAGCATGTAACCAGTCACACATCAGGGCCGGAGCCTCTACCAATATGGCAACTTTTGTGTCTTGCACGCACTCATTGTCTTTCCTCTCTTCCTGCCCTGGCCTGCCTTGTTCGCTCGCCCGCTCAGACGGACTTTGAGAAGGACGTGGATTTGGCATGTCAAACAGGTGAGCCCTCCCTCCCACCTGATTCCCCCCTCCCCGTTGTATTTTCCTTTATCCAGCACAGGATTAGCACTGCAGAGAAACGTCGAAGAGCTGTAGCAGCTTTCTGCTGCAAATGTTGATGACACAACATGAGAGGATAGCCCACATCCCATCACAGCTGTGCGCCAATATCAATCACTCTGATTTCTGCCCAATAAGTGTTCAGCGAGCATATGTTGGGAAGTAACTGTGTTTAATTGTGCATGATAATGACACTCCTCAATGTACTTAGACCAGTTTCACTCGCTGGTGACAGTAGCGTGCGTGTGTGAGAGTGTGTGTGTGCGTATGTGTTGCAAATATACCACAAAGTAGTCCATGCTGTGCTTTGATTTGATATGATATTAACTCAGTCAATTTTCCCCCCTTCACCCTTGCAGAGAGAGGACACCCATGTAAGTTTTGCACCCATCTTAACACTACCTGGTCCATTCTTCGATTTAAACTATTCCTATAGATGCATCCTGGTTGTAGATGGAAGTAAACAAGCTGCCATTACTGCAGTGGCACCACACTTGCAAACTTGGACAGAGCCACCACACAGGACAGACGCTAACTGGTTCTTTGTTAAGATTTCTTGATGAGATTTAAATCATGCAGTATCTGGTGTTTAAATTTTTTATGAAATGCTGTATTGGCTTCTGATTACAATACAAAACATAAAACTTTCAAAAGGCTGTGTCCTTTTCAATTTCAGAGTAGTTCTCTGAGACTGAATAACTACTTTCAGTCATCCAAGACAGTGACTGGCGCTGACGCGAACGCAGCTGTCTCTGCTTTCGACGCCAGTGTGAATGTTGACCATGTCACTTCCATAACGGTTCCGGCGCTCGAGAGCGCAACACATAAAACCAACCACCAGATTCATGTATAGGTCATACTCTGGGTTTCCACTGCTGGATGCAAATGTGAAGGGATTAGATTGGACAGATTTCCAAAACCTGTCCAGTCCTGTCACATCACTGTGCACCAACAGGATGGTAAAACTGAGAAAGTGTTGGTCTGTCCTTGCTGGTATGTTCAGAATCAGCTTGAGTTTTCTGATGCAACGGGCAGCTTGACATATTTTCACATTCAGCGCAGTTAACATGAAAATAGCCTGCACTACATGCTTTTGGTTTAGAATTGGACTTTTGGTCCACAGAATATTCTTTCCTCCTATGTTAAGAGAATGAGCATGACATCTGGCATGAACTTCCGATGGTCTGAGTTCTGTTTGATTGTGATGATAGACAAATGATCATTGTGATTAAACATCAGCTCTCATCAGTATGTTAACATTAATTTTGGAGCAGCTAATCTAGAAATATGCAGTGCTGGTTTGTAGTTATTTTCTTCAACAACTTGCATGAAAGCACACCCGAGGGCCCCCACACACTGATGCATATTAAAGCACAGGAACACAGTGTCACAATAATATGTGACAAGGGGGGCCTGGAAATAATAAGCTTGTAGATTGCAGATATGGGAAAGGACTCAAAGGAATTGGCCCCATTTCATTTAGAGCACTCAGCGTTTTGCAACTAATAAATAAATCTAATAAAAGTGTTGGCTCACCGGCAAATCATGAGATGGAGCACGGCTTAAGGTCACACTGTCAGAGACAAAACTTACTTACTAGAAAACATCCGGTATAAGCAAGAGAAAATTTTCTGAAGATATGTCTTAGAGCTATAAAACAAACTTCCATCACAGCCCCGTTTCATATGTTGCTGTCTTGCTTACCTCTTGGACTACTATCTCCTTTTAATCTAACTTTTTTTAAACTTTTTTTTTTTTTCCATTCAATGCCCATTCCCCTCTCTCCCTCTAAACGTGCCCCCCAATTCTTTTCCGTGCTGTCACCAACCTCCCTAACTCCTGCTTTGGCCCCCCACTCTACACATCTTTCCTTGTCTCGCTGCATCTCCTTACAGTCATATTCAAGGAAGTGAACACCTGCAACCCGGCCACCATCACCGGAACCCTGTCCCGCATCTCCCTGGATGACGAGGACGATCCCAAGCTGCCAGCCCATCAGGAGGGGGGAGTGGGAGTTAACTTTACCTCCCTCCCCGGCAATATACCCCCGCCCAACCTCATCGTACAGGTACAGGACTAAAATGTACTCTGTCCTATAGACTGGATTGTAACACTATACTCATCATTTCTGCCTCCAAATGAAACCAGACATTAAAAAAAAAAAAAAAAAAATAGATAAATTAATTGCTAATGAGCCACATGAGTTGGAATTGAAAATTTCAGTCACTGGCACCACCAAGGTTGAAACCAGTGCAGCCCTGCACTTGTTACTTTCTTTTCCCACAACACAACAATGAAAACAAAATGCAAAGCATTGTCAACAATTTTCAAAATTTCGTAATCACATCACACAGAATTGCACAAAGCGGCTCTTAAAACCAAAATATGACAATATCAGCTATTATACATTGCACTGCATTATACACACTGCTCAATACATCCAGTGAAATCAGTTAAACTGCAAAACAAGGCAGTGCAGATAATGTGAATTTTCTGTTAGTGAATTGCCCATTTCTCACGTCAGCTCTTTCAGGATTATATTTTGGTGCACCGTTAAAGCTGTAGAATTATGTATCTTACCAGGCAGCCATTTTGACAACAGACTCAGGGAGGACAGAGACTGCATTCACATGCATGTGCAGCAAGACCAAGTATAACAAACAAAGAGCAAACAATCTTCGATTAGAAACTTCAATTAGAAATATTATGAAGCTTAGCAGCATCGTGAACAAGAGCCTACAAGAAATTACCAGAATTCAGATGATCTAAAATAAGATTATCTGGCTTTCAGGAAATACTGGTATAAGTGAAACATTCTTGCTTGTTCCACAAGGTTCCAGCCCTCAGTGGTCTCAACGAGCTGAGCGAGACACCCCTAAAGAAGGAGGTGAACGTCGATCAGCAAAGGCAGCAGGGCCAGCAGTGCAGCGGCGCTCCCATCTACCTGTGCACCGAGAGCGGCCTGGGCTGGGCTCGACCACCCACTTCCTCCAACACCTCTCAGGATGGAAGTGCCGGAAGTGGGGGGAGTGGAGGAGGAAGCGTAGGAGGTGGGGAGGGAGACTACATGGTCTTACCTCGCAGGACGGTCAGTCTCAAGCCTCCAACGTCCTCCTCCCAAGGAGGGGGCCTGGGACTCGGAGGCGAGGATAAACCTCTCAACATCGCGGTGGAGGATCCTCCTTTCCCGCCTCCTCCATCTCCCCTGACCCTCCACCCAGCTGAAAGCGAGGCCTACCCGGCAGATTTTGTGCCATCTAGTGTGGGCGACATGAACATCACCATGAACCTCAACCGCTCCTACGGGACAATCAAAACCATGCCCCACGGGCACGGCCACATGATCCCTCAGGGTGGTCATGTACACTCCCATGGAGGACACATGCACGCCCATGGGCACTCACTCCAGCTGAAGCCGAGCCAGAGGCCTTCAGTCAGACAGATCCTGACTGGGGGAACAGTGGAGAGAACCAGGACCCTGCCGCGCAACCTGGGCAGCACCAGTGCCAACACCAGCCTCTCAGCAGGATCCTTGGAGGTGGGTAAGAGGGTGAGAGTTGAGAGACGGAGGTGCCTGTGGTGGTGGGGCATCCTCTCCATTATTTCCGCCTTTCACTTGAGTACTTTTATAATTGTGGATGTGGTGGCGATGCTGCGTACCTGTAAGTGAAGTTGTGGGGCATGGAGTTGCAAAGAGAGTCCACTTGTGTATTGTGTTGTTCTTACAATGCAATGAATTTATACACCTCCCAACATTTTAAACTCAAAACACCACTTACATCTGGTGTGGTGTCAACTCAAGAAATGAAAACAATGATTGAAATATATATATATTTATATAATATATACCACTTAATTAATAGTCACATCGAATATTAATTGCAAGAGAAAAATACATCAGTATAATCCCACACATGTACAGTACTTCAAAGAATGGGTAAATATTATCAGTGATATATAGTGAGGCTGTGTTAGTAGCACAGATCAAGCCTGCTTTTGCTGCTGCACAGTATTTGCAACTGGTGACTGATATAATGATCGTGAAAATCTCTTACTGACAGACAGTTTCTTCTTTGTTTTCTCTGTGTGTGTTAGCATGTGGGAGCGTGAGTGCTGTGTGTGCGGTAACCCCCCCGTTTCTAACTGTGCAAGGTGGTGCGGCAGATGGACTGAGACAGATATGATCAGAGGAAATACCCTTGGCAAATGTCTTTCAGCCCACCTTAATTTCACATAAACACACGCACTGTTTGGATTATCCCCTCCGATGGCATCGTGCTGACTTGTGTGGTGGACTAAAGTGATTGACATTGAGCAACACTTTCTCAGAAAGTGCAGATGCTTCATTTCGGGGCTGAGGATGTTAAGGATGAGTCATTAAAACAAATACAAATCCACTGTTAGAGGAGCCGTGCATTTCTGAATATAAAAAAAATCAGTAGCTGGATGTAATTTACTGCTCTAATTTGAATAAAATTTTGAATACGCTTGATTTGGAGATGGAAATTATAGCGTGCCTCTCAAGATTAATTCACAGCAATGTTTCACTCTCCAGTTGAAACATGGTGACGTGTAATTAAGGTATCACACAAATGCACTCGCAGTGTTCCTTTCACTGATGATTTTTAATAAGTAGCCTTTGTATTCAAATTTTAAATGACTGAGTCAAGGCTTGGGAGGGGTTCAGAGGGAATGCAATGCTGGGATCACACCAAATAAACCAGTCAGAGTGTTAAATACAAATGAATGTATTCTCACAACAACAAATGAAAATGATCAAAAAAAAGGACGGTCATGACAGTAAATCACAGGAGAAAAGTATCTTATAGTTATGAATTTTGTACAAGTGCGTCAATGGCTGTTTTATGTGTCCCCACCAACACATGCAATAGACTGTACATTTATGTATAAGCATATTCCAAGTCAGCCATATTACAAAGAATGTCTCTCTTTAAGGTAAGGCTATCTGTTTAGAAGGATGGTAATTGTGCAGTGTTTTAGAGAAAGTGCAGCTCGCCAAGTAAGGGGACATCACTGAAGTCAGAACTGAGTGACACGTTGGCTGCCATAGCATCAGATAAGCAATCCTGCCCTTTCAAAGAATGAATACAGCTTTTAACAAACTGTGGAGAGCAGCTCCACTGACTGCCAAATGCAAATCTGGCAAACGAGCAAGGACCGGATTGAAAGTCAAAGATGGAATGTAATGGAAAGTCAGGGCCAGATGAGTTGGAAAGGGCCGCAGCTGTTAAATTGGCCATGTGTGCCACTCACAGCAGCTTCAGAGACACTTAAAAGCAAAGGAGTGGCATCCAAAAAGATACAGGAAGTGGCTGAAAACCCTCTCCCAGGTATTTGTTGCAGCTCCGAATCGTCTCTATAAAATTCTCTAAACAAAGCAGAGGGGATGATCTGTGCTTGGGTTGTAATGGTTGCATTTGAGAGTTTGTGAGCCGAGAAATTATTATTCCATTCTAATTCCGGGTTATTCCACTTCACTAATCTCATTATGTTAAGACTGAATAATTTGCTATTTGCCTTGACATTCTGTAACAATATCTGTGCTGTGTTGGGCAGCCAGTGCGCATTAGTCTTGTTGTTTTCGAACAATGGCTCTGACAAATCCACATATAAACTGAGATTGAGAGGTCTAAGGTTCAGGGTTGGTCATTGATGCTGTCTTCTCTCCCCCTGCCCCCACCCCTTCCAGAGGAAAAGAGTACGGTACTCTGAGCTGGATTTTGAGGTAAGATCTCAGACCTCATCCCCTTGTCATCAGCCTGTCTCTGCTTTCTTGTGCTTCTGCCAGGACTTGAGTACCGCATAAAGGGTCAAAAAGTATTGCTAAACCCCTCCCCTTGCACCTGTTTCCTCCTTGCATTTAGAACTAGGAAGTGTCTCAGACCAACTTTACAGAGCGTGCTGTTTTTCCAACAATGGCCTTAAACCCGTCCCTACTTGTTATCTCTTCGAACGAACCAATGCGTCCAGGTGATCACAGCATCATAGACGTACATGTCCTAGTAAATCAAACAACACTGTCATTGTGGGGGTCCTGGTTGAAGAAACAGCAAAGTAGAGTGCTTCTTGTGTATGACTGAATAAAAGTGATTTAATTCTGGGTCAACACATATAGCCATACTTGGCTAGTTATATTGGTTGGAACAACATAGTTTGGCAGCATCTGAGTATATTTGTTTTAGAATAACCTGGGTGTCCTGTGAATCTCCAGTCTCAAGAGAGGTGTTTAGTTTTCTTTAATAAAAATACAAAAACCTTTATTTATTGATTTTATTTTTTTTTTTTATTGTTGCTTGTTTTTGAGAATTCAGTTGAATGAAAACTGTTGTTAAAGACTGGACATTCATCCTCCACCATGGAAATATAGGTTTTCTACAGAGGGCGTGTGTGTTGGCAAGCTACTAACAGCTTGTATGGCTGTTTGTTTTATTTCCCTGGCAAGTTTTCTGAAGACTTGTGGCTGCTGCATGAATTTAGCACCTGTAGGTTGACGCTCCCACAAATTAACTCTTTTCTCATCAACTGACGATCAATTTTTCAGAAAGAACTGAAGTAGGGAATGTTACATTTATATGGTTTAATGGAAGTGAACCTGTTTTTATTCACGTATTATTCCCCTTTATTGTGTTCCCCCACCCCTTTTATTGAAGAAGTTTTCTAAGCAGTTCTAAAACTTAAAAGGATAACAGTTGAGATGATCGGTATCTTAAATTACCAAGGACTATTTAATTGATTGATTGAGTATTGCAGTTAAAGTTAGGGCACTTGCAGGATACATTCAAACAAAGAAGAGCCAAGCGGTAAATGTATAAATACTCTATTGCTTTTTAGTTTTCGGCAAGTTGCAACAAAGCTAGATCCAACCTTTCTTATAATGTAAATCAGTAGTGTCCCATGCCCACATATATCCACTATAAAATCATTGTGGTACCTACTCTTATTGTGATGGCATTTTAATAGAAGAAAAATATATCTCAAAATGTACATTTTCACAAAATGTCACTTAATACATGATTAATGACTCAGAGAAGGACATGCCAAATAGAAAAAAAGAAGCAAATTAAGCCAAAGCAGCAAAAAGACCCCCAACTCCAAACTAGTAGCTCCTTCTTTACTATGCAGAGATGAGAGTGCTGCCTCTGAAGTAATTGAAGCCAGTGCTAAGTGCCAGTCCTGGCCAGTAAGTTTGCTTGTAGGAGTGCTGGCATCTTATCCAGGGTCACTTTCAGCATCACAAAATACTCTGATGACTTTCTACTGCCGAGCTGCTCCAGCGCTGCCCATTAGCCTGGAGGGATGACAGCAGTGGCAAAGATAAATGCAGCTTGTTGTCAGTAAATTAAAAATATGAATTAAGCTCCCTTTCAGATGGGCATATTCAGAACATGGGAAAGGCATTTTTTTTTTACCGATATCCTTACGGCCGTTCAATTCCAGACCATCTGTTAGACTTTTAATGAGTTAAAATCCTAAGGTAACAAGACCGGCCAACAGGCTCCAGTCTGCAATAACGCTCTTTCTGCCAGTCATTTTCACAAGATTTTAAGATAACGACACTCTTCTGTAGCTCGCATAGGTGGCAAATTCTTATTGACCAAGGAAGTGGATGATGTATGAGTGTGAGCCAGCAATTGATCGATCTGTTGGCGTCCCTTTGTAATCCCTTTTCATGGCTGGCATCATTACAGTCCCTCATCCTTTAACCCACTGCCATCCCCCTGCCTACCCCTACTTGGCCCCAACTTCCTTTTGCTATTTTTTTCTGTTTTGGTTCATTTTTTGCTGTCCCCTCCTTTCTTCCCTTCCAGAAAGTGATGCACACTCGCAAAAGACATTCTGAGCTGTACCATGAGCTCAACCACTCGTCCAAGTTCCACACCATAGACAGGTATAGCAGGGACCCAGCCATTTCCACATTCAAGGTAAGACCATTGCCCCAAATTTTGGATGGGGAAAACACTGCAACCTCTGCACTTCGACCCCCTCCTGCACTGTGTCACAACCATAAAACCCCCACCTCTTTCTGACAAATTGCAGTACAATACTTTATCAGAATGAGCTCAGTGCTGCCTAAATAGTTTCAGCACCACAGTGACATTAAATTTCTTTGTAAATATAGCTTCTAGACAATTATAGTCATAAGTCATAAGTTCGTTATGACAGCAGCTCTATTAATCATGCTGTCTCTCTTCTTCCTGCTTTGAAATGTGAAAACATTGTTTGCTCTGACGAGGGTACTTGAATGTAATGTAAATACTTTGGGTTTTGTCACGGCCGAACAATTAATCCACTGCTGCGTGTCACAAAAACAATAACTACCTCATGATTATTGTAAGTGTGAGACACGTTCTGCTCCAGCTAACTTGCTTTACTTGGCCTGGGGTCAGTGCCTTATTAAATAACAGCCAAAACAGTTAATCAAACCAGCTGTTAGCTGAGGAATGATCAGTCATAGCTGTTAATATAATCCAAATTTAGCAATTCAGGAATAGCGACACCGTTAACAAATCATCTCACTATACTGCACAGCCGATAAAAACAACATGCGCTCGTACACACAAACACTTTGTCTTTGCCTGAGTCACACGGGTTAATCTGTCTGTTTGGTTGAATTATTTGTCAGTGTATTGCTTTCTCATGTGTCTATGTGGGTGGTTTTGTAGGCATGCATCTGTCAGTGGGACGCTTGGATGGGGACCTGTGAGCATATGACTTCTTTGAATCATTAATAGGCCATTAGCAGCAGACAAAGGAGTCCCTGCTTTGCTCCGTGCTGACCTTCAGAGGTCCGGTTTGATTAAGAATTAAACACACGCGCACATATTCACTCTCCCCTCACCTGTGGAGCGCCTGTGCACAGAGGCATGATGAGGTGGTCAGCCTCGGTTGGTCTACTCTCCCCTTGCATCGGATGCATGCTGGTTCACATTTAATTTAACTGCCAGTGGAGGAGTGGGGGCCAGCCTTACATCGCTCATGTATCCTAAGCCACGAAGGCATACACAAACTGTACACACATGCAAACATGTGCTGCCATTTCTCAATGCCAAATTACCGTCCTTTTCCTTAAGTCCTCATTTGCTCAACGTCTTGATCAAGATTTTTCAGTCTGGCTGGCCAGCTCCCTGCTCATTAATCCCAAGCAAATATTATATGGAAGAGAAGACAAATGCAGGCTGCTTGCAGAGGCATGAGCCATATATTAGAAGTCTTAACAGTTGCACGGCGGCATGCTAATGTGCCTCCGAGGGAGCCCAGGTGTGCTGAGAGATAATTCCCAAATGTAAAAGAAATTAAAGGCTGGACACAAATAATAGATAGGCTGCATTTAAACTAATTAAGACAAATTGGAGGGCATATTTCATTATCTAGAAATAAAACAGATTATTTATTTGCTCTGGGTCAGTGACATATAAGTTAGTCGGGAGCAGGGCAGATATGGCTTACTCATCATACTCATTCTATCATGTTTAAAGTAAGTGGGCAGATCACTTAACTGTGAATAATTACATGGATAATGCTGTCAGTGTCAGGCCTTTGACAGGACCCAGCTTGATTTCAGCTCTGCCGTTGTCAGCAGAGTCACCCCCAGACGCGAACATGCTGACTGTACTGTAATTATGGAGATGAGAGTGTGTGTTTGTCTGAACACTTGCATTATGTGTGTGATTGTTTGACTCTGTACATGTATTCTTGTGCCTCTTGTTTTTTTTTCTGTTTCTGTTTTTCTGTTTCATGTTGCCCTGCCTGTATTTTAAGCACATGAAGTTTTTGTGTTCACAACAGAATACTTGCATGAGTGAGGATATAATTGTTTCATAATAAAAATTTGTAAAAATGAAAAAAAACAAAAAACTGACAGCAATGTTACAACAGTGCTGTGATTCTGCAGCAAACATAATTGTATTTCACTAGGATATCTCCTCACAGATGGACACCCAAAGCACCTTAACTCTTTAACTCTATTAATTTCATTTAGCCAATCGACTTTTTCACTTTAGGACCTGGCCATGCTAAGTAGCTCATTGTTTAATGATGAAAAAGGCTATCCAGTTACAGCCAATACCAGCAAAAGGAAAACCCTTCCCTTCTCGTATTCCTCTAATGATGATCATCTCCTCAAGCAACGATACCTCAAAAACTCATTAACCTCCCTGAGCTTTGCAGGCCATTCTCTCCATTAAAGTGCCTAAACAGTGTCTTAACTCAGATTCTAAACAAACTGTACTCCTGTCTAACCACCTCGGCCGGTTTACACCCAACACAGGTGCCCCCTCCCCCACCACCGAGGCACAACACCGAGCCGTCACTAGTGCGCAGAACGTCCCTTGTTTACAAAGAAAGTCAACGTAAGGCATACTAAACCTCACATAAACCTCTTGCTGTAGAGCCCCTCTAACTCACTCTAAGCCTGATAAGTGGATGCTCGATGTGTCACTCATAGTTTGCTGTATCTGTGATTCCGTGCTGCGAGAAACCTACATTTTCCTTTTCATTGACTGTTGAATAAACCTCCCCCCACTTAGCAATTGTTCAATCACAGCTTAGCCTCACAACATGGCGGGAAAATATCTGCCAAGCTCTGGACTTCTCCACACAAAATGGTGGGCACGAGGTGGCATAAAGAGTGATGCTCAACATGTAATGAGTTGAAGGGGGTGTGAAGGGATGGATTGAACTGTTTTCTAAAAATTGCCATATGTACCTAACTAGCTTAATACATAGTGTACATGCACATTCTGACAAAAGCCTGGTCACTACAGTACTGTGAACTATCATCCAAATTTCCAGAGGCTCTGCACCGATGCTGTTCTGTGCTAGTCCTTATTGGATTTGAATATTTTAGATTTTGAGTCAATAGCAAAGTTTAACTCATCCTTAAAGCAAACAGAGTTATGTTAGAACAGAAAAAAAGGGTGTTTTTTTTTTAATAGATTATCCTATATTAATCATAGTGCCATTAATAACCAGACTATATAGGAATAATTTTGACTTTTTGCTTTCAATACACTCACATCAGCCACAACATTAAAACCACACATTTGATATTGTTTGGTTCATGTCATCCCACGAAAAAGCATCCGGACATGGACATGGGATTTGGTGCCTGGTAGCAGAATATTGGAAGTGGATCCTTTTGAGGCTTGAGAGTTGAGGAGTAGGGTCTATGATCTGCTCATGGTTCCATCACATCCCATGACAGCTCAATGTGGTTGGAATCTGGGGATTTTGAAGGCCACTCATGTGCCTTGAGCCACTCCTGAATGGTATTTGTGGTCACTGGTGACTTTACTGTTGTGGCTGATCAACGTATGCATATACAGTGTAAATATACATTTTGTGAATTTTTTAATGCTGTTTTTTCACTGCATGGGACCTGATCAACTCGTTTCGACTGTAGGAGGAGACACATTTTCTTTGAGAATAGGCGGGAGACAGCAAGACAGAAAGTTGTGGTTTGATTCTTGATCCCTGCAGACAGTGTGTCGAAGTGCCCTTGTGCAAATCATTTAGCGCTTTCACACCGACATGGTTCTTGTTCTGGCTCTAGTTCGGTTTTCGGGTTGAAGTTTCTCCTGAAACTCAGGAAAGCTGTGTCGGTGTGAAAGCACTAATTGTACGAATTTGTTGTGAATGTTTCCCCCCTTCTAGAACTTTGATGACACTACTCTGACACCGGAGCGTGAAAGTTTGAAAATAACAAACATTGCATTCTTTAGTCCATACACTTTGCTATATCCAAGTTGCTATATACGGTATATGCATTTCCATTTACCATTCAGACGACGTGTCTTCAACTCAAAGGCAACAATAGAGCATATACTAACGTTATCATATGTTGCCAAATATTACAAACTATTAAATGAACTGTAGCTTTGCTATTATACATTTAAATATGTAAGGGATGTAGTGGATTTCAGATCAAATACTTGCTAACGATTTTCTCTGACCAATCAGTGGGCGGCTGTAGTTTGTGTCACAGTTTTAGTGATTCAGTTCACCTTTAACCTCGACCAAGGTTTGACTAAAACTCGTACCAGGTACCAAATTTTCCCACTGGAAAACTACATAAGGCAAGTTGCGTAGGTACCATGCAGTGGAAAACGCACATAAGATTCCCTTGTTTTATTTTTTTATTTCACAAAGCAGAATATGTCAGCAAAAAAGTTTCTTGCTTTTCCAAACTGAAAACAAGAAACCTGCTTCTGTCTACCTGTTGTAATAAATAATGTATGTACCAACATTTTCCAAACCCTACTTAAAGAATTTTAACAATAGGTATCTATTTTTACTGTAGATGGCATATTCGGCATGAGACAATGGAATGACTACAGACTACAGTGAATCACAGTTACAGTCACACAGACAGTGTCAAACCACATGTAGCTGCCCATCATGTCATATTAACGTGCCTTTAGGCATATTTAATGAGCACAAATATTAGATGATCCCCTAGTGGTCTGGTGGTGTAGCATTTCAGTTTTGTGCCCCCTGTGCAAACCTGCATTCATATAATGAATGTTTATTCCCTTCCTCCATCAAGTCCTATACAAATCCACACTGAAATCTACAATCTAGAACCAGTTTAACCAGTGAGCTGGATTTGTAAGGCCCTCCGATGCAGGACTGGATTTCCCTTCCATGACAGAAGAAGTCATAGAAGGAGTTTTTAGCTCTTGATTTGCTGTTGCTGTTGGGTTGTGTTCACATTGCTGTAGCACCTTTGCGTGTGGCGTGACAATCCATCCAGTCGTTGTGCCCGTTTCAGTGCCTGAATTAAACATTATGATCTAAACACCATAACAAACTGATAAATCATAAAGACAATGACCCATCCAGACAGATTTCTAACCACCTCATAAACCGTAATGTTTTGCCCATAACCTAAATTAAACTGGCACTAAAACGGGCCAAACACGATATGCTTTGTATGGGTGCTGATTTGAGACAATAGCAAATATCCTGAAGGCTTACGGGGTCAGAGGAGACCTGATCCATTTTGCCTCTCTGAAAAGGTAGGATCTCTGTATTGTTGTGTTAAGGGCATGAGTGGATATCAGAAAATGTCACACACAGAAACGTTTAGACATAATACTTTCAATTGTATCCAATTTTCTGTTTTAAGTACAGTGGACTTAAAGTTTTTTTTTTAGGACTTGCATGTACCCTCACAGATAATCCGTGTACTTCAGACTTTTGATGTCTGCTTTTCTTTTCTTCCCTTGTACCTCCATACCACCTACTCACACTGTTTGTTACTATTTCATGTTGTATAACTAGTGATCCCTTTATCTGCTGCACTTAAAGGTAGAAGCTATGAAGCGATGTCTCAGGGTAATGCTCAGTAGATGCAAACAGAAGGGAAATACGTAATGTGATAGAATTGGGAGGTAGATGCTTTATCGCAAGATTCCCCATTAACGTGAATGTTGAGGCTGGGTCGAGCTTTTCCCTGGTGTAACAAATGGGAACGTGGACCCCTGCTACATGTTCTGTAGTTATTTTTGAAAAACATATGTGTGACCTTTTAAAATCTACTCTGCAAAATGGCGAACTGATAAACTGTGCCTAACAAAGGTCAGCTGCATGCTGTGGCACAGATGTATAATCAGCCCGCTGGTTTTGGACATGTGCTCATTTTTAATGCAATAAGAATGCACAACAACTCTTTTGCATTCTGTAAAGTGGCAACAAGAGTTACAAAGGTCAATATTAAGTGATTATAGATTGTTGGCCTGTATTTTGAATCGCTGCCAATCAGCTACTGACCTAAAATCAGGTGTTTGGGTCATTTGCAGTAGTGCTACTTATTTCCCACTGTGTTGAATTGAAAGGGAAGCGAGCATTTGCATGAATATTTATCCTGAAAACAAATTCAAGTGTGACTCTCTTTTAAGTACAGTGGAGACTCTAAAAGGGGCCAAGTGGCCAGCATGGGGATGCAGTCCATTTTTATAGTGGCTCCTCTAATGGATACAGGATACAAATGGAGTCAGTGGGGTTACTGAAAGATAGAGAGGGTTGCAGTGTGTGTGTGTGTGTAACACCGTGTGTATCAGCATTACTGCCTGCACTAATGTTTAGATTTTAAACCACTTCTTGGCCTCTGTCACTGTGGAGTTAGCCTGTCATTTTCCATCCTCTCCACAGGGTTCAGAAGGTCGTAACACACATTTGCATGCAGTGCCCAATGATGCAGTGCTGTGCCTCTCTGTGCGTGGGATGGACGTGTGTGTGTGTGTGTGGGTATGAAAGCAGCAGCTGAAGAAGAGGGTTCACACTGCGTAATGGGCCGGCTGATGCATTTATTAGTTTTCAAATGGGATATATTTCCATCCTGTCGTCTGCTGTGTTTTTGATGAAATGAAGCGTGCTTGGCTTCCCTCTCTAGTTAGACAGCAAGGGGCTGTGCATAACATAGTGGGATCGAGGAGAAGACAAAGGAAACAAGTGTTGCACCTTTGTTGTGATTTCACTCACGCTACAGCAGAACTGGGACAACGTATTTGCAATTCAGTATGAGTGGCTGTAGGTGTGCATTTTAAATCCTAGTCTGTTTATCTACAAGAGGGTTTCTCAAAACTGTCCCATGCACAGCTGAGACCTCGGGTGCTCTGTTTATTCCTACACAGTTAACAGTAGTGGTTCTTGTTGATATTTCGGCCTTGTTTTTGGGTCAGTGAAGCAAAAATGTAGCTAAGGTTTATGCTTTGAGGATGTCACCTGTAAAATAAAGATGTAGATTTTAAAATAACAAAGACTTTTCATTCAGTGTTGGCAAATTGCCTGCACTTGCACACACAATAAGTCTCGATACTAAATTGCTGACATTAAGCTAGCGGGCCTCAATTTCACATTCCAGCAATAAACTAAGGCTTCCTTTTTTTGTTCTCCATCATATCTCATTGTCTTCTCTATTTATCCTCATGGCCTGACATATTCATTCTCGCCGTCACACTCATTTTCCCATTTCTCCCTATAAACCCAAACCTAGGTGGCATGTTCGAGGCGTTAATTGAATAATTAATTCCTCTCAATAGCCTATTTTTAATTATTTCCTTGCCCCCTTTTCTGTGCCGAGCATAAACTCATCAAGTGTTTTCACCCCTCCACACAAATTGCCTGTGAAAACTGAGGGCTGGCAGAGTGTAGCTTTAGCATACTGACTCTATCAGTGGCACATAATGAGGGGAAAGTTAGCCCAGGCGGAACAAGCCAAACACTGGCTTTGTGCACCAAGAGGCATAATACTAATTTAGCTCATTCAGTGTCCTTGAGCAAATTAAAGAAGGTGAAAAGGGCAGAATTTCTAGCAGTTTTACTAGCTGGCTTTGGATTGCATCGCACGCAGCCAGGCAGCGGAGTCGAGCCACGCCCGGTTGTCTGATTGCTCGTTTGTTTGCAATATGTTGCACTAATGGAATGTATTTGCCCTACTTCTCTTAGATTTGTTGCTTTGAAGGACCTTATCACTTGTGACACAAATTCCTCCCCAGCTAGGGAGCTATAATAGTGCTATAGAAAAGTTCATGTGTTTTCGTTCCCCCAAATAAATTATACCATGTCTGAATTGGACTTTTGGATTCTATCATTATTTTGATAAGGTAATGAAATAAACACAAACAGAGCTTCATGTTATGATTCAGTGAGACAAGGCTTACTTACAGACTGCATTATCTTCTGGTATCCACTCAGTCCACTTTTGATGTTGCTTTACTTCATGTGTAAATGTGATTTGAGTTTGGTACACAGAAGCCTCACACTCTGTGTATGTCTTTTGTTTGCATTACTGCCACATTTTATTGATTTCTGCTTTTTTTTGTTTGTTTCCTGTTTCACGTCCTTTGTGGGCTGACTGGGCCTTGTGTTGCATGCTTGTTGTGATGTCCCAGTTTGAATATAGCCAGACAGTCAGCAGAACAGTGGGCATCCAAGTCAACAAAGGTAAAGTTATCCCACTTACCCACAATCATGTGTCCTCCCACTTCATCCCCCACAGACAAGCCTGCTACATTGCTCGCCCACATCCAAACATAACTTGAACTACAAGGTCCAAGAAAGAGAGGCAGAGAGTGGGCCTCATCTACGAACACGGACGCTTCTCGAGATGGATGTAGTAGTATAGAAAGTAACTTACATCCTAAGAGAAACTCTTTCTTTTATTCACATTGTTGTTGTTGTTTTGTTTTGGGGATTTTGTTTGTCAGAAAATCACAAATGTCACAGTGCTTGTGGCAGGTTTTCCCAGGCTGTGGCGGGTAAACATGGTAGAACATACTTTACTGTACTCTTCCCCCATTATACAGTACCTCTTTAAAACCATACTTTAGAAGAATTGTTAAACATGCATTAGGTGGAACATCTATTAAAACGAACCCACATTGCCAGTTCCATTGTAAACACTGACAGGGCTTAAACAGTGCTTTGATGTATTGAATCACGTTTGTAACCTTGATTGCAGGTAAGTTAAAAATATAAAGGCGGTTACAGGGGTTGAGTGAGAGTAACTAAAGAAAGTCTATCAACTATTCCAATCTATTACTATCTATTATTCTATTTATCCAATCTATTACAATGGCTGATAATGTTCATTCTATTGCTCATGACATCCATGAAACTCAAAGTGCTTTGTAACAAAGAAGTTACACAAAGCAAATGCTTCACATTAAATTGATATTAAAAACAAGAATAAAAGTCATTAAGACAGTAAAAGTTAAAGTCTTAATAACAAACAAGCTTTGTTTACTTATGAATTGTAATGTATGTGTGTAATGAATTGTTTGTTTTTTGTTGTAATCTTCAGTCCTCAATTATCAAACTTGTGGACCAATTATTTATCTTTGTTTAAAAGATTCAACCTCCTACTCCCGTAGAGCGCCTCTTTTCTTTTCAATAATCAGTGACAAATCCATAGTTTCAGCTGAATCCAAGGTTGTCATAAACCTTGGATTTGGCCAAACAAGATTTGTTTATTTCAAGATATGCATCTGTTTTGTCTGCTCGTTATTCTTTAATGAAGTAGAAGAAACAATAGTGTAGTAATAAAATAGTGTGCAGAGTATGAAGTGCACGTGTTAATCTAAACTACTTTCAATCTATAAACGATAGAGAACTTCTTATAAAGTGAGAATACCAATTATATGTAAACATTTAAACCAATAAAGTGAATAGAAGTTAAATTTGTGAGACAAATGTATTGACTAATTACATGGGGGCATCCAACCCATGTCACCAGCAGCCCACCCTCAACAGCAGCAAATGCACAGTGAGTCTTTATCACTCAATTATCAATTGTTTCTCAGCCCAACAATTCATCAACTTAGGAACAAGACGTCCCAAATTTGAATTAGCTCAAGGTTTTAACAGTAATAATCTCCTTTTAAAATTTGATAGTGATTCACCCAGTAGTTTGTGAGTTATTTTGTTCATACACACAAACTCATACATACAGAAATGGGATAAAAAGTGCAGAATACTTGAAATAAAGCAAAAGTCCCTTAAATAAATGTAAATAAATGTACTCACTCAAGTATTAGATTAACAATAACACATATGACAGCAAATCAAGAGGCCCCGAGGCAATATGCAAGCTAAAGACATGATTTATTTAATTCCTAAATGTGGTGAGTCTATCTGAAGAAACACTCTACACAGTTCTGTTTCTGCTGCTTTTTATGCTTTCTGACTTTAAATCAACCGGACACAAACAATCGTTTGTTGCAAAAACTCAAAAGAGACACCAAAACTCAATATAGATGATGTATGCCACAAAATTTAACAAAGTTTTGTTGTATTATGTAAATGTATGTACAGATGTGTCATTTGATAACACACACACAAACATGTTTTAGCAACCCCATGTTAATATGACCTAGCTATTTTGTTTGTTTGTTTGTTTGTTTTTTTCCCCCACATCATCAGCAGTAGTACAAAAGTACAACGGCGAGAGCGTATATTTTTAAGCCCGAGGCGGAACATACCCAGTCAGCACCGTCCACTTTACAGCTTAGCTTAGCTTAGTTTAACTATTTTATGTGCAGTACTAGCACGTACAGTATCAAATCAATAATGCAAATAGCGTAGATATCATTTTCACCCACTGAGCACATTGGTTATCCTCTTTTGCCATTATGCAGAATACATGAGTTGTAAACCCTCTAGCATGGCAGCGTTAGAGCTTTTAGAATGAGATTCCTTTTCGCCCACACGCAGTCCTCCCGATGTAGTCGTTGCAGTTGCCATCAGAGGTTTGTGGCATGCTGAGTCTGTGCATCCCTCTGCCCCTTGCACTTTTCTCAGGATGCTAAACGTACACCCACGTTAGTCATGCGTGTAAATCCACGCGGCATTGTTCAGTCGCCGTTTCTGTTCGTATGTGAATGTTGTGAGCTGTTGAGGGGGATTGGGGAGCAGAGGTATCGTGTAAACACAAAGCAATAACTTCCTGTTCGCCTGCTGAAGTAGAGGGAACAACGCGGTTATTTCAGGGCAGAGCTGTCAGTAACTCTGAACCTCCCCTCCTCCATCCTCCCTCTCTTTCATTTCCTCTATATCTCTCTACCGTCACCCCCCACCCCTTTCTTGTATTCTCCCTCCCATGTCATCACCGATGGTGCATTTTGTCTGCCGGAGGTGAAAAGAACTCGCTGAGTGTAAGTCGAGGCGTTTCT
>KV751318.1:13194448-13206836 GCA_001698575.1 Mola mola
GGGCAAACAGGGGAACGGCAGCAGGTGAGAAATGGAATGGGTAGACACGCAGTGGCAGCACAATCGTGTTGTCTGGTCTGGTCTCCCAAGGATAAAGTTGGGCTTAGCTGCAGCATTACCCATACTTCTGCATCACAAAATGTTCCTTCGCCAGCATTTAGCATGCAAATTGGCTCCCAGATTGTGCCTTTTGTATTAATTTTACCAACCGTCAGGCTGTGACGTTGGAAGAATGTTAATCAGTCAGATATTGCCCCCTAGTGCGCTGGCGACAATCATCGCACTGCAAAGAGAAGGATGGGTTTCGCTTCGGCAGATCAATAAGGGGTGTGCGTCTCAGTCTGTGAATAACTCAAAGTAAATTACACAGGTCGAGCAATGGCGGGAGTGAATGGTTTGTGATAAAGGAATATATAGAGAACAAAATAGAAGTGTTGCGCATAACAGCTGGGCGCCCTCTCTCTCTAGAGGACTACACCTGTACAAAGAGGCACATACCGTACATGAAGATAGGCAACTTGAGGGGGAAAATGTCCCATTTCTCTCATACAATTTTCAAAACACTCATCTTGGGTTATGTTGTCTTACAAGACAATGTCACCATCTTAATGTTCATTTAGAGTATGAAATATTTAGCTCCATATAGCGTGACAAGCTCTGCTGCAGCTGGTTCTGTCATGTCTGCCAATAGCGTCACAAGTACTCTTTATTGCCTTTGTGGGTTTGTTTTTTTTTTTTGTTGTTGTTTTTTTGTTTTTTTATACTCCCCAAGAGTCATCTGGGATAGCGAGGCCTCATATCTGTCCCAGCTCATATGTGTGAAATCATTATCTCTGCACAATAATTAGTCTCATTTGAATAATTGCCCTTATCTGATGCATAATAAAGTGCTATCTCTAACTCTGATTTTTAGCGAATCCCCCAACATGTATTTTACATGCGTGATGGGCACATCCTGCGATCATTAATTTTAGAGGTGGGAGATAAAGGGATGACAGGTGTGATTTAAACAGTGGTGGTTTTCAAAATCGAATGATGATTCAAAGTGCTTTGAACAAAGGTATGTATGGTCCTATTTTTTTTCGTTTATTTATGAAGTCATATAATGAGTGGTTGGTCTCTGTGTGTGTGTACGCTGGTATTTGCAGAGATGAAACACAAAAAGACGCGCTTCTGTGGGTGCATATTTTAATGCTGAATCTCTAAATGTCTCCACTGACCAAAAGTAGCCATGGCAATGTTTTATTATTTCTTTCCCAGGTACTTTGCGTAACTTTCATTGGGTTGCAGCTAATTTCGTTTTCAACTCAACTCATTTACTTGCTGAAATATGGTACCTTTGGCAAGAAACAGTTTGAATTCTGGAAACAAGTCTCAAAGAATTATCTGGTGATAAAGCTGAACGCCTGTGGTAAATTATGTAAGTCAAAACAGGCATATGAACTCAGAAGATTGCTCCAGGACAAGCATCAGCTGTAGACCCCAAGCTCCCTGGCTCCCAAACTTTATTTACAGCTGGATACATTTTTAAAACGACCTCTGCCACTTTAACAAATCAACCTGTTTACAGGTCGAGAGTGTTTTTGTGAGGCACACAAAGGAGCTGTACTAAATGTGATAAACTGCCTCAAGTGATGTTGCTTGCGTCGACTTTGTCGCTTAAGACTACTTTGAAAAAAAAAAAGAAAAGAAAAACTCTGCAGTTGAGGAACTGAAATATTAGCACGAGCCTCTGAAGCGCGCTCCACGTGTCTGCTTGAGACTGAAGAGGCTCGAGGCTACACCAGCCACTACCAGCAAAACACGCCTCAATCTCAGACTGAGCTCACAGCCGTCAGTTTGCGTTGTGGGAATGCCAGATTTAGACCAAAGAAAACCCAAAAAGAATATGTGGATATGAAATAATAATTTGGGTACTGCGCCAACAGTTTGAATCTTTTGAGTCTTACAATGTTTCTGCTAGAATCCAATGCTAAATCATGCTAACATTAGTGTTGTTACATGTAGAAATTTAAGCGGAGCGGCTCCACTTTTGGCTTTACGTTATGGATTTTAAGAAATGTTGTCGCTGCAGCTACATGAGCATCTCGTTTGCTGCTCATTTTGCCTAACATCACCATGCTCCTTGTCCTCCTTCTCCATCAGGACAAGTCAACCCCAGAGGACAAGAGCTCCTGGGACAGCTTCAAGACCATGAACCCCGAGCTGTCTATCGTGCCTGGGGAGCAGAAGGACCGGATGGAGCTGCACAATAAGAACTGGGACTCCTCCTCTGCTAACACACCCGACTCGTCTGAGGGAGATTTCCAGACTGAAGTGTGAAGACACTCAGACGTGCGCACACTCACTTGAGAACACGCGTGTTCTGTGCGACGCAGAGAAATAGTGAACTCCTGATGCTATACATAAATGATTTTCCGCAAAGATCTCACACACACATTTGCTCCTCGTCTCCACAACTGTGCTCTGTCGGATCCCATACTGTATTTGTTTACGGCTGCAGTGGACAAGGAGACTGTTCTACTCTATATTTTCGCAAAGACTATTGAAAAGTAAGAACAGGGGCTTGACGCGTCTGTGACTGGTGAATATTTTTAAATGAACTAAAAGAAAACAAACTATGAAAAACTTATTTCTGCGAAGAGAAAAAAAATGTCTTGATTTTGTTCTGGAGAAAAAAGAAAACCTCTTTCGGTTGTTTGATGATTTTGGGGGGTGGGAAAGGAAAAGAAGAATATTTCTGCACCGTTCAGTTCTTTTTATAGCAAGGGGAAAAAAAGTCGCCAAGGTTTCTCACACTGGTGGCCCCCCTAGGCACCCTGCATTCACGTATTTCCTTTTCCCCTGTAATGGATGACGAAAGGATTCTATGTCTCAGTCTAAGTTTTTTTTTTTTTTTCATTTCTTTCTTTTCCGTCACTATGGATGGAAAGGGGATGGGGGACAGGGGAAAAGCTGCTCATTGATATGTGCCATCCTCTCTGCTTTTTTTTCAGGTTCCACTTCAACAGCCCCTTCCATTCATTCCTCTCACGTCCTCTGTGTCAATGTTGTATTTCCCTTTTTGTGGATTTTTGTATGTTTTAGTTTGAAAAAAAAAATATCCCCCCTATGGTTTGAAACTTTTGATGAAAAAAATAATACAATTGAAACAAACTGAGTTGTGTTCTATGGTCTAACTGTGCAAGAAGAATTGAATCTTTTTCAGAATGGTTTGGTTTGTGCTTGGGTTGCCTTTATTCTTTTTTTTAATTTTTATTTTTTTTTTTTATTTCCTGTGAGAATTAACCGATGCAGAACTTGTTGTAGGACATTAATGTGAGCTTGCTTTACCCATGAGGGAAATGAAGGATAGCAATCGCTGTGAAGATTCTCCTTTTCTTCCTTGCTGCTTTGAGATAAAAGCTTTTAGATTGCACCACCTGAATCTATTTCAGCTATCACCAGTCACAGTAATGCCAGGAAAAGTCAACATCTCAACTCATTATAACCCCAAAATGGAATCCATCTTAATTCCACAAAAACTCATTCCACCATTTAGAGTGAAACATCAACCTGTTTATCGGCTAACTCGCTCTTACGCAATAACTGACCGGTTATTGTTAACCTCACATGACCAGAGGAGGCTTCTTCTGAGCGAAGAGCCCTATTTAGCACATCTGTCCTCCTCCATCAGCAGGGAGAGAGATTTCACCATGATTTCCTTTCCGTCAAAATCCAAAACAGCTTTTATTAACTTAAAACAGGACAAACCAATGTGAGACAATTTGGGAACAAATAAAACAATAAGAAAATGATCCAAAAAATATATTCCAAGAAAGCTAGAGGGAGGCAGAGATGCAGATGCTTAAGGGGAGCGCTCAAAACAGCAATTATCCGGGGATGGCGATTTGTCCGGACATTTTCCAATGCAGCCCTCAAACCATCTGTTTAAAGATCCCTAATGTGGTTGCGGTGCAGTGCAGCGCAGATGGTTAGACAAGCGTGCAACCTTTCTAACCTTTCAGGCTAATCAGCTGATATACAAACCTATAGCCTGCTGCCCTTGCTGAGAAGCAGGATAGGCTCAGCCCCATGATGCCCGGATTTGCCCAGATAAGGTCACATTCAGCTAACCTTGTATGAGGTCCAGGATCCAGATGTACTCTACAGTGTGTCCAAACTGCAGTTATACAGTATATATGGAGAGAGAGAGAGAGAAAGCTCTAGATTATGTTATACACAAAGCCTTGTTCCCATGGTAATTTAAGAGTATGAATGGGATTTGATTTAAAAAAAAAAAAAAAAAAAAAAAAGAGGAAAGACGTGATTTCAGCATTTCTATGAAATGTTTTCTTTTTCCATATTTTGCTCATTGCCCCTGAAGTGCGTAACATGTTTCACCTGAAATAAAGGATTTAATGTCTTTACCTCCAGTTACGGTAAGTGAGATGATGCTTGACTGACTTGACTGATCATTGGAATCAGCCGCTGCAAATGAGGATCATCTTTCACAGTTTTCTCTACTCTGATAAATGGCGGAAATGAAGACTTTCCAAAATTCTATACATTTACTTAAATAAATAAATAATAAAAGCCAGTTTTGTGACTTTACTCCTAAACCTCTGGTCACCTTTACCTCCACCCTCTGCCTTCAATGCTTATTCCTACAATCATCCAACATTCCAGCTGATTTATTACCGAACAACCCTTCCTATACACCGTCATTTTTGTTCTTTTTATACATAAGACTGTACAAAGTAGTCACTTAATGTTTTCATAGTGTCTTTTTATATGAAAATAAATTTTCAAATTGACCTCAGTGTCTCATGTGTATATGCACTGCTTCAAGGGCATCTGTGGATGAGAACAAGTGTGCATTTTCTGGATTTCCAGTGTACTCGAAATCCCATGTTTTCTTAATAATCCTCAGGCTTTGCAAAATCTGAACCTTAACTGTGACCAATCGGAGGTCTGCTAGTCTGTCTAAATGTTTAAAAGGAGCACGTCTGAGGGTTTGAAGTTTTGTTGTCTTGGAATGACTTAACTTAACATCAATTCAAGGTTATTATTTAATTTAAAAAAAGAAAAAAAAAAAGCAAAATCTGATCATTACGATAATAATGATATTCATCCCAAGTGGATTTTTCTTTTATCAAAAACATTATTGACATGCAACAAGGTTAAAATAGTTACTGTATAGTACACAGACTTAAATAGAACTGTGCTGTGCTCTGCTGCAGTGAAGGAAAACAAGGGGATGACAGTGTGCCTCAGTCACTCTACATTTGGCCTCTAAGGGGCTTGTGGGTAATTAACTGTGGATGAGTCTGCCATCACTCACCCTGGAGAAAGGCCACCAACTGGAGCTTTCTTTAGCGAGAGAGACAAGATGAAAGAGAGGTCAGCAGGAGGAGGAAGAAAATAGAGAACCCTGCCTCAAGGACGAAATGCATGGTGACAGAGTAAAAGCAAAAAAGACCTTTCACATTACGTCTGACAGTGGAGTCACAGTGATGAGAGTTCCTCTTGGTTAGTTTTCCCAGAGGTTTCAGTGTGATTATGTTGTAGTTTGAGTGTCTCAACAATTACCCAAGTAAAGACCCTTTTGACAAATAATAGAAAAATTGAAGAGCGAAAGAGAGTTGGAGAGAGTAAAATTCAACTAGTCTCACTACTGACAACAGATGAGTGTTTCAATCTGCTCAGAATGTACACCAAGTGCTGAAAGTTTAATACGGCTGAGTCCAAACAGGGAGCAATGTGAGGAGATCCACTGTGGCTTTTCAGTAATAATGTGGCAGGGCTGTGAAGCATTTGTACTTCTCATGCACAGTCAAACCCATAATCCACAATTCTTTGTGTTTCCATGTGTGTGTATCTTGTGTAACAAGCTGTTTTGACTGGGGTATTTTATCATGCTATTCCCAGGGAGCAAAGCATAATAGGCTCACCAGCACAGTGACCCCCAAAACAAGGAATGGAAAATACCATCGTTTCAGGTCCTCTTCTCTATTGTCATTCTACTTCTTGTTTAAAGAGTATTGTTCCTCATATGGTGCTTTAAAAAAAAAAAACCAAAAAGCTACAAATGAAAACGTGGACAATCCATCCATTTTGTTACAATTTTCAGGGGTCAACCCATGCTGGCAGCAGGTTGAGCAGAGTATTCCAGAAAATCTTCAAAGGAAGGCACCTAGGAGCAATTCAAATTAAATGCCCAAACCACCTAGGCTGACATCTTTTTGATGCCATGGCCCTCACCCTATTTTTAAGGCTGAGCCCAGACACCCTATGGGTGAAACTCATTTCAGCTGCTTGTATTTGTGATCTTATTCTGTCGATACCCAGAACTCATGGCCATAGGCAAAGGTCTGGGACATAGATTAGCTCTAAATGAAAAGCTTTTCCATCTTGTTAAACTTCCAGTTCCCAACAACAGTCCATTACAACAGCCACATTACTGCTAATGCTGCATCCGTCCACCTACCCTTGTGGTCCTTTAAAACTTGTGTACAGGATCAAGAGATGGTCAAAGTCCTTCACTTGGGACCAACCCGGGGGGGGTGAAAGTCACTGGATGCTTAAACTAACAGAACCACAGCAATTCAGTGTTTCCAAACCAGCCAGTCTACTCACCCTGACTGCACCTTGAGCTTTTGTCAATGAATGTATTAAATAAGATTGAACACACCATGACATAATATAGCAATGCAACCTCTGTCAGGAATATACAGCGCTGTGAAAAAGTATTTGCCCCCTTCCATATTTTGTATTTTTTTTTTGTTTGTTGCATGTTTGTCACACTTAAATGTTTCAGATCATCAAACAATTTTTAGTAAATACCAAAAAGTAAATACAAAATACAAAAAATATTTTAAAAAAATGCCATTTTTAGATGAGAAAAAAAGTAATTGCCACCCTTATTGCCACCCTTATTAAATCAGGAATTAACTGTGATTAACCAATTTTTTATAGAAAGCTGAGTTTTTTGTTCATTTGTTCTATCCAAACCTACCTAAGTGAAAAAGTAATTGCCACCCTTATTGCCACCCTTATTAAATCATGAATTAACTGTGATTAACCAATTTTTTATAGAAAGCTGAGTTCAATTTCAATTGCCACTCTCAGGCTTGATTACCGCCAGACCTGTTGAATCAAAAATCTTAAATAGAACCTGTCCGAAAAAGTGAAGTAGGCTAAAAGATCTGAAAAAGAAACACATCATGCCGCCATTCAAAGTCACGGACATCTATCAGTCTGGAAAGGGTTACAAAACCATTTCTAATGCTTTTGGACTCCATCAACCGCGGTGAGGGCCATTATCTACAAATGGAGAAAAACTTGAAACAGTGGTGAACCTTCCCAGGAGTGGCCGGCCTAGCAAAGGGACTCCAAGAGCGCATTGACGACTCATCCAGGCGGTCAAAAAAGAACCCAGCACATCTAAAGAACTGCAGGCCTCACTTGCCTCAGTTAAGTTGATTCAACAATAAAAAAGAGACTAGGCAAAAATTGCATCCGTGGAGTTCCAAGGGTGAAACCAGTTCTGACCAAAAAGAACACAAAGGCTCGTGTCACATTTGCCAAAACAACATATCGATGATTCTAAACACTTTTGGGAAGATATTCTGTGGACTGACGAGACAAAAGTTGAACTTTTTGGAAGAGGTGCGTCCCATTACATCTGGTGTAAAACTAACACAGCATTTCATAAAGAGAACATCATACCAACGGTCAAACATGGTGGTGGTACTATGATGGTGTGGGGCTGCTTTGCTGCTTCAGGACCTGGACAACTTGCCGTAATTGATGGAACCGTGAATTCTGCTCTCTACTAGAAAATCCTGAAGGAGAATGTCCGGCCATCAGTTTGTAACCTCAAGCTTAAGCACACTTGGGCTATGCAGCAGGAAAATGATCTGAAACACAGCAAGAAGTCCACATCTGAATGGCTTAAAAAACAAAACAATATTAATGTTTTGGAGCGGCCTAGTCAAAGTCCGGACTTGAATACGATTGAGATGCTGTGGCATGACCTTAAACAAGCAATCATGCTCAAAAACCCTCCAATGTGGCTGAATTAAAACAATTCTGCAAAGACGAGTTCCTCATCAGCAATGTGAAAGACTCATTGCAAGTTATCGCAAATGCTTGATTGCAGTTGTTGCTGCCGAGGGCTTACCGGGAAATTAGGGCCAGGGACAAAATAGGCCCAGGTAGGTTTGGATAGCTTTTTTTTCCATAATAAATATAATCATAATTTAAAAACCCCATTTTTTCAAATTGTTTTCTTTTATTTGGGTTATCTTTGTCTACTATTGAAATTCGTTTTATGATCTGAAACATTCAAGTGCGAACAAATACGCAAGAAAAGTAGAAATCAGGAAAGGGGCAAATACTTTTTCACAGCACTGTAAATGAGACTTCTTTTGTGACTTAAGACACAGCGTCTTCCGAATGGATGGGTTTGTCAACTTCAGGAGCACCTCAAAATGTTTTTTTTTCTTTTGCTTGACAATACCCTCCATGTCTGAACACAGCATGGGCTCAGCCCTGTTTTTCCTTACTTTGCTGCCAAATGATGCGCCAGCCTCAAAGTCAAAACTGGGCTTAGACCTAGGTTTTTTTGTTCAGTGAGGGCAAAACCTATCATCATTCTGGCCCACTGATATCTCTCTGCTTCTTCAGAAGATGCTCAAGTGGCTTTGAGGATGGCACAGTGGGATTCCAAATCCCCAACCTACCCAGGATGCCGGAGGCGCGCGTTAATGATGGACAGCAGCCTCTGGAAGACTTTAGTACTCCCTCACTACACATTTGGGTTTACCAGACCAGTCTGACAATGTCCCTTAATATCTTCTATTAGAAACTGATAAAAGGTGATCAGCCCACAGCTCTGTTATTAGTTTCATCTGTGCATTTAAGATATAGTTACAGGTCCAGTGACAAAAAAAACAAACTGATTGTCTATCTTTGGCCTGAAGGGTCCACACCAAGTACACTTACCCATGAGTCCAGTTCCAAAAACAAAAGACTACTCAAGTTTATATCAGGCAGGCTGTTCCTCCCAGTCCCTTCTCTTTGGGGTTTTCTATCATCCACATGACATCCCTGTGCCTGGATATTTACTAAACCACTCCATTACTGGCAGTGACTTTAAGTTACATTAGATGTATTTGATTTCTATGATGAAAATGTAACACAAAAGTTTGTTGCAGCAGAGAGAATAAGACTAAAACTTTCAGAATACATCTATCTAACATATTATAATAAAAGAATAAGAGAATGCAATCTACTTGTACCCTAAGGATGGGCAGTTGAGTTAAGCTTGTTAATTTACACAGCCACAGTCTAAGTACTTTTTTTGTTCTCTTAAGGCAAGCTGCCCTATTTGCCTATTATAACAGATAACATAAAGATATTCTGGGTATGTGGAACTTCCTGACTAAAGGAGTGAAGGACTCAAACAGGCAAATAATAAGTCTCATTTTCCTATAACAATAATAAAAACAAAACAGATTTCAAACGAGACAAAGGGATCAATGGAAAGTGAGAAGGAAAGCTTCACAAGTAAGGCCAAAAAGAAAAACAAACACTAGACCAAAGAAAAACAGAGAACACCTCTGTGGTAACATGGGAATAGCACCAACTTGTGAGTGGACTGACATGTCTCACTCTGACAAGGCAGTAGAGTGAAAGCATTCAGGAGTTGCAAGGTTAAGGTTTCTCACCCTGAGACAGAGAACAGTAAAAATCCATTGGTCTAATGGCTGTAGCATGTCTGGTTGCCCCTCCGTGGTGGCTAACAGATGGTTCTGCCTCACAGGCTCCAGCGTTGTAATACTTGGAGACGACACCAAGACAGAAGAAGACTGAGGGATCAGAAAGCAGGACGGAGTGGAGCGCTGATGAAAATACAATATAGATGTTGAGGCTGGCTATGAGGAGTTTCTTTCTTGAGGATATGTTGCAAAGTTGAAGACGTCATTCCATGTGAGGCATTTGTCTGTAGTTTACATTATAACTCTGTTTGGTCACGTTTACCAGGACCACAGTAGCAGGAAAAAATATCCACATCAAACCATTAAATCAACCCCATTTGGAAAAATGTTGTCTAAATTCATAACACTTTTTTTCTTTATTTTCACACAAGACACATTTCGAAAAACAGTCAGTTTTAGACGTTACTTACTTCACAAGTGTAAAAACTTTGAATTGAGCATCAAACACAGATTTGTCTGCAGCACTTGAAAGCCATACCAATATTTGTTCTCTCGTACATGGGTCAGGGACAGTGGTGAATATCGTGTGAAGACAACTCAGAGCTGTAACTGCCATGGTAACATCTACATGATTAAAAAGCCATCTGGGCAGGTCTTCTTCAGCCCCTCATGCTGCAACAGTGACTCACTATTGCCTCTAGAGACACACATGGTTCCACAAGAAAAGACGAGAGGCAGCTAGTTGATTAGTGGCTATCTGTACAAAACAATGTACAGACAATTGGGCCATAGCATCACAATGGGTACCCATTACCCTGATAATGTTGGCGCATTTTTTTTACATTTTTAATCAAAATACTGGTTGAATCCATAATTGTCCTCTAAAGCAGATAAGTATGCTAACCTACCCATCTCACCCGAGAGTCCTGGGTATACTTTTGCCATAGCCTACTGCTCTGATCTTCTGTATTTGCATCAACTATAATGTCATTTATATAACGTTGGAAAAAGAAAAGTCTGTATTGTACAACCAAAGTATCATTTGAGCTTGAAAAGTCATGCTGGAAATGTAGCCATCCAATAACATTTGCACCCTCATTGGCAACACTCTTGTAGACCTTGAAGACCTGTAATGAATTTTAGGCAGCATGTGTATAGATTAGGTTTATCATGCAATCCGTATATGTGGCAGGAATGTGAACACATGTAATTTCATGCCAGAATCATGTTGAAGATGGCTACATCCATATACTTTATTATCTCTCTCCTGTTTCATGCATTTATGTACATCCGTGACTCTTAACTTTTAAACAAAACTACTGGGATAATTAACGTTGACATACAGGCAACGTATTTTGGATGCTTTAATGTCACTTCACCTTCTTTTAATACCTTTATTTTCAGATCAAGCACAGTGCCTTAAAGTGTGGCCTGAGATAAAAGCAGGATATGTTCAGGGAACTCGTCTCACCCCTGAGGAAGAGGAAATATTATTTGATCCCACTCAAAGAGCCTCTGAGTGCCAAATCTAACAAGCCCTCAGTAAAACAGGAATACATGCTTCTGTGTTCTTCCCTGCCTCCCTATCCACCATCCTTCTCCGAAATCCATCCCAGCTGGGGAAAAAAAAGCTTTTATTTGCACAAGATTTGACAAATGTCACAGTTGATATGCTGCAAACTTGATTGAATTTTACTCATGTTACTGTTATAGTATTAAGTTGTTTTTGTGTAATTTTTTTGGGTTATTATTTTAGAATCAGCAAATTAACTTAAATTTACAGTAAAAACAATAATACACTAAGATAAAGGCTGACGTCAGTATGAGTTTAAGTTAGCGTTAGTGTTACCACCCAACTAAAATGCACCCAGTGGACCTTTCAAAAAGAATTTCTTCATCTACTTTGATACTTTTGAGCTTCTGCTTGTACCTTAAGTCAGGTGTGCAAGAACTCCCTGAACTTTCCGTTTGTGTCAAAAAGCAGATATTTGTCTACAAAATGTTTAAAAACCTTGAGGCACACAGAGACAAGTGGACTGGTTATAACGGGAGAGAGGGGCTAAATTGACTGTTTATAGTTGGAGGGAGATGCTGAGTGGAATGGTTTGCACTGAGTATGGTAAGAAAAATTTGAACCAGGTGCAAATACGAAAGACTTCGTGCTTACACATTGACTTCGGTAATGGGAGTACAGCCACTCTGTTCCCTAGTAACACATATAAAACTGTGCAGTTCTTTTTGCAGCACTGTGACAGTTTCATTCATTTCTGTCTATTCTTTTTGACAATACACAGAAACAACTATTTATCTATCTACAGAATGTTTCTTATATTTTCTGGTTAATTATAGTGTGATTATACAGAAGAAGGTCATTTTATACTATTTATAATTGATAATCAGCATCGGAAATCTGGCTATAGCCTACATACCTTACAAAACATAGACAGACAGATAGACAGATACTTTCCCGAGGGTTTTGTATATTGTTGGTTTGGTTATAAGGGCTGGTGCCATGATTTTGTTCCAAAATTGTTGCTGTGTTGAAATCTATTTATTTATTTATTTTCAATTTTTTAATAACTTAGTATAGTACATTTTAAGTCAGCTACTGCAGATGGGCACTTGAGTAAAATGTCTGCAAAGACACAGCACCTGTGCTTGATTATCTGAGCTACTCCGGAGGG
>KV751318.1:13206897-13225683 GCA_001698575.1 Mola mola
TTCTAGTTAAAGATTATGGGTATCACAAACGTGATTATCAACTGTCTTTGTTAACTCAGGCTTTCTGCTTCAGATTCTGTGCGTGTTCACATTTAAGGGCCATTTTGTGCAGCATGTGACTCTTCTTCTGCACAATGGAGAGCTGTGAAGATTATTGATAAAATACATTACAGCAAAAAGCATAACGAAATGCATAATTGCACTATATTAGCTAATTAGACCTACGGCCCTTGTTTTGGTGACATTAATGTGTGTACTGCACTTTAGATTACGGCTTTGCAGATTTGTGGCCATAGCCCGTAACCATTTTCCTCACCCCACAATATATATCTCACAGAGAACTATCATCAGGAATAGAATCGATGTAAAGGGAAACGCTGTTAACAGCCGACTTTAAGCCAAAACTCGGGTCATAACTTGGTCCCTCGACCAAGTGATGTTCGCAGCACGAGTTACCATGGTGATCTTGCTAGGTTAAAAGAGAGCCTCCTTTGTGACACCAACAACCCTGGCTTGAATATGTGTATAGAGATTAATTTGCGAAAGTGTCTGTCTCTGTCTCCATGGAATATGATGCCTGTATTTATTTAACTTTTGCACTCTGTGTTTTGCAGTGTGAAACCATTTTTTTTTTTTTTCAATGGAGGATGTGAAATTACATTGCTTTGTTGTAATGCCATAAGTGTACACTTTTGTTTTTTTTTAACAAGAATTCACTTTACAACATCATAAGTGAGGTGATTGACTGTTACTGCCATTTTCAGCAGCATCACTCTGCCTTCCAGTTTCATAATTGCCGTACCGGAGAACATTTCCTCGTTCAGACTGTACCATTTATAGTTAAAATAGCCACCTCTGTCCTCAACCCTTAAGTACACCGGATGAATCACTTCAAGTTTTCCAAGAGAACCATGCATTAGAGGTGTCTGTACAAAGCCTATTTTTCTATTTCAAGAAAATTACCTTGTAAAGAGAGAAAAAAAAAAAAAATCCCATCTTTTTTGTGTCAACAAAATCATCTGACTTATGCAACTCATGGACAAATTCAGCAAGTGTAACACACAGCAGTGGTACCGAAATTTATTTGTACAGGAGTGATTAATGTTGTGATTAATAGCTTGGTCCAAAGACCTCATCTTTGAAGAGCTGAGAAAAGCGTAGCCTGTTCGAGTTCATATTATTGTGCACAGCTGAATTTTGAAGGTATACAATTTATTATACTGATTTGAGGTCAGTAAAATAATGCAACACCTTTCAATGTAATAATCATTAATAATAATAATCAGTCCGGGAACACTGTAGTCACCATAATTGAGCTATTTCAACACACTTCAGTAAAAGCAAAGTTTGTGTACTGTTATGTCTAAGTCTAATCATTAATGCTGTATATTATCTCAATTATAGAGAAAAACGGATTGTTGTCTTTGCAAATTATTGCAAATTGCCAGACACATTCAGTTACACATCCAGTAAAACAACAGTACCTTCCCATGTTGACATGAGTGGTGCAATGCTCTCAGGGACAGAAATGGTGACATGCTGCTTTTATCTTCATCATAGAACTGCAGAAGTTTAACATATTTTTTTTATTCAAAGTGTGTCTCATTTTATACACGAACCCTTAAAAAAAAAAAAGGCAAGACTTGATGATCCTGCGTTCCGCTAAATGTCAGCTTTTGTTTTTCTTGCACCTCATTATGCAATTAGCCAATATGCTGTTAAACAGCCTTTAATTCAGCTACCTAGAGTAGCCTGTCAATGAAGAACACTTTATTTCTTACCCTCCCGCAGATGCTAACAATTCTCTGATATTGACAGATTAAAGCAGAAACAAAATGGATTATTCATCAATATCACTTTGGAAAAAAATGAAAAATTTGACTCTATATACAGTATATGTTAGAAAGTGGAAAAACTGCTGTACTGAATTAGTGATAAATCCTTAATATACATAAATTCTGAAGTGACCAGAGTGTTTACTTATCAAAAATGTAACCAATATCTAGATGGTAACATTTGTATTGTTATTATCAGATTTGGGGAGGGTCTATAAGGCCTGTAGGTTCCTCTGATGGAAGGGTTGCTTGCAGTTCGCTGTCCCAGACTTAAAAGTAAAGGAAATCATGCAATGACCATCAAATTTAAGATCTGTGGACCTTAAAAACGTCCCCTCAGTTCCATCTGATTAGACTTGCCTTCAAATAATTTGTATATCCAGCTCTATTAGGTTTTACATGCATCATACTCTGTATGCCTATGCATTATTGCTTCTGCAAAGCACTTTGTGACATCTTTAATCTCAAAACAAACTATATAAATCAAATAATTTATGCAATGTACATGAAATACACTGTCACACAAACCTGCATACTCTTCTAGACAACACCTAAATCAACTTTTCAGGCCATTGGCTAAGATGCCCCCAGGCCAATGTCCCACACCTGCGTTTGGCTCTAGGCTGTTCTATAAGTCCTGCAGTAATTGTATTTCTTAATCAGCACACCTGTTAGAATATAAAAATGTTGTTTGAAAATTGTTTATTAAAGGAAAGCAGCTTCATTTTACGAGAAATTTACTACCGACAAAAGAGGGGATGTTTCAAATAAAATATTGGCCTGAGTAAAAAAAATTGTATTACAACATCGATTTTGATTCGTGTCTCTTCTGCTGATGCAAATTAAAACTGATCGTGTGTTGGAGACATAAGTTTGTAAACTAGTCTGAAGCAAAGGCTTTAGGTATTGCAACCAACTTTTTCTCATGCAGTGGCCACATAGCCAGTAATGGGACGGGGAAACATAGGCCATCCCACATTACTCACTAGCCCACCCTGCCAAGTTTGTTAAAAATGCATTTAGTCACAAACATTGAATACAAATACAAAAAAAAACAACTGTAATGTTGAATTTCTGAGTGTGTTTAGCTTATCTTCTGAATTAATTGAAGCGTTAAAATCAGTGTAGGACGACTCCATCAAGGTGCTTTTCATCACAGTTGTTTGTGCAATTTTCCTGTTTGCAATACAGTGCAAATTGGGATGTGTTTTTCTTTAAAATGAGAAGGCATTTCCTTGTAGAGCTGATTGCCTGTTTGCTAGAGAGGGTTTGTGAACCGGAAGCCAGCGTCAGGCATGAGTACAACGCCACACAAGCAAGCCCCTCTCCTTTTAAAATGGACATGTTTTAAAGCTACAAGGCCCTCAGAGCATCTGTGAGTACTACTCACCACAATATCATGGCCATTATGTCCTCAACATAGTTTGTCTTTCCAGACTATGTTGAGATCATCTTTGTATTAACTGATAAAACTCAGTCATTTGTAGGGCCATTTAAACAACAAACGTGAGCCTGTTGTTTAACTCTCTCTAAAGCTCCATATTTGATAAAGAAGGAATAGTTAATAGGCTGTTTTATTAGTCATTAAGCCTTGTGTTAACAGGCCGAAGTTACAATTCCCCCCAGATTTCATTGCATCCAGGTAATAATGTGCTTTTCTTTTATTTTAAAATAATGTTTGGCCAGATGTTTCCAACTGATTTCATCTTACTACTGATTTTTGTGGCATTTGCAAAAACAGCTGCTTGCGCTGTTAATGAAGACATCGGGTATACATTACATTAGCACCTCCTTTGTTAGTATGTCTTATTTTGGTTGCCATTTTGTGCAACAAAATTGACAGTGCAGCACACTGTAAAAGTGTAAGAGGCAGGTTTTTGTCCTTACTGTTGTTAAAGCGCAGTGAGATAGGCAGTGCTGTGCAGTGGATATGACAAAGGAAAATTGTTGCTGCTTGATTCACTTTGTCAGTTGTTGTCATTTTGTATCGTTCTTTTAGGGTATTTCATTATTGAAAAAATATTGTATGTCCCACCCACTTCTGTAATGGCCCTGCCAAAACACCATAACTGACTATACCATACATATTTTGTCACACAACATCAGTATTCAGGTACAGTCAAAGCCAGTACCATGCGCAGATATGCAGAGATGCACCTCTGTATTAAAAGACTGAAGGTTTGAGTGTCACAACCTTAATTTTCTTCTTTTAAAATACCCATATAATGGCATCAGTGCACAGGTTTACCAAAATTGTTAGCATGTAACCTCTTACCACATGCAAACCTTTACATGCACTGGCAGAACAGGGTGTGCACTTTGTTCCCCCACCATAGCAACAACACAAACCTTGAACAGATGACCTTAACATGGTATCCCTGCTTGAGACTCAGGGTTATGAAGGGCTTTTGTTACTATTAACAATGTGGGGTCTTGCAATTTTTTTGAACTGTAACCTATACTGATATATACAATACTGGTGCAGATTAGCACTAATGAGGTCCTTCATACGTGTTGCCAAGTCCATTTCTGTGAATGTTTGCTCATGGACTCAAACATTTATTATATTATAGCAACTATTCTCAATATTATTACTGAAAAATTGCAATAAGGCATAGGAGTAAGCAATACATGTGAACTTAATACAGGCACATATTCAGTATTCGGGCAGTTTATTTTCTAAGAATTCTACGTGTAACCGCACACCAACCAGCGATACTTCTGGTTCTGATACTTCTGGTTCGATACTTCTGTGCCACTGTCAGCAGGGGCATCATCCAGCTTCATCAGGATGATCAGCAGGCTCTTTTGAAAGGAAAAGACAGAGTGTCCTACTCCTCGGAACCAATTATGCACTACCAGATCAAGCCCAGTGGGCTGATATACCGTTTTGGTTCCCAGCAGGTCTTCTGTGTACAACGGGCTGTTAGAGGACTCCTTCAAAACCAATGAACTCATTAAGCAGACCACTTGTAAAGTCGCAGTTTGCTCTCACACTCCAAAACCCTGACATCTTTTCCAGAGAACTAAGTCCCAAAATGAAATGAGTCATACAAGACAAGCTTTGCTGTTTCATAACTGATTGTATACATATTTCTTGAACCTTATTTTATGTGAACCATTATTTTGTGAACTGCTCATGTTGGTCAGAATGTTCAAAAATAACTATGTCCAAGTAATTGATTTTATGTAACAGTCTTATTCAGCATAATTAGTGAGTCATGAGCAAGAAATTCAGCGGCTCCCAACAGCCTGATCTTGTGGTATCTCTGAGATGAACCATTAATGTAATGATTCTCTAAACACAATCAAGTTCTGCCTAACATGCTGTTTTATATAAGAACAAATAGAACATCACTGGAAATTGCTGCTCATTCTTTTATACCAAATTACTTTCATTAAATAAGACAAAGACTATACACATTTTTATTGGGCAGCAAGAACAAAACACCTTGTGCTTCTTTCCCAATCCTATGTGAAGAAGAACTGGATCGGTTCTTAATGGCAGTCATTATGGTGACCATTAACGCTTACTCAAATGGATAAAACATTCACTGAAATGTTCACACTTAACACAGAGTGGCTTTTGTGTTTCACTGCAGAAAATCTCATAGTATTCCATCAAAGCTTACATTTTCTTAACATCAGATCAAAAAAGTGCCTGTAGCAAAGCAAAAAAAAATAACGTTCACTTCATATTATGGGGGCTGAAAAAATAAATGGCTAAAAAGTGACTAGACTTTATACACTCTCATTGTCAATAAGAAATTCTGGATGTACAAGCACAAGCCTCTGATGAATCATAGGCTCGTGCTCACTTCTGACCACGGCTTGAGCATGGTTAACAGGTTAAAAGCAGTGTGTAATTATCATCTTTTTTTTACATATTTGTTAGCTTGTAACTGGGAGTGGCCACAACAGCAACAGTGATTGTGAAATGTACAATGATAGCGTGTCCCCCCACGACCCTGAACATGTTAAGGATATAGATGAATGGAATTCCCATCCAATTAACATATAAGTTAATGACAACACTCCTTACACTCACATGGTCTATGATGGATGAAAAAGGGAGGAAATGATGAGTAGAGCCATAAGACCTGTTAGCATTAGCATGTCATCCCTGCCTAGAACCCGTCAGAGAGTTTGGATGAAATTTGGCAGTCAGGACTGATGCGAAAGAGTGGTGGTGGTGGAGTTCACAGATGTGTTCATTCTAGTGAAGCAGCTGTAAACCAGGGCAAGCATCGCAAACTGTCGAAAACTGCCAAAGAATCCTGCGAAAACCCCAGTAGGTGAGTGCTACACATGTCTCAATAATGCAACGTGTCTTAATCCAATTATGGCTTAGTCCCGATATGACAACTTATTTCTTTTACAGGGATCAGAAACTGCTGTTTACATTGAAATGTATAATTCAAAATATGATCTTATCCAGCTTAAAGCTTTGGGCTTTGTAACTTCTTGGAATCAAACTTGAGAACCCTAAAGTAGTAAATCCGGTTGCCCTCACCTCACTATTTCTGCTCCATAGCTCCACCCTATCCTTGAGAAAGTCCTTGCAAAGGGTTCATGGAAAGTCATTTTGACATGTTTATCAGGTTAATTGGTCACTCGAAATTGCCCGTGGGTGTGAATGGTTGTTTGTTTCTATACGTATCAGGTACGGGGTCTGGGGGGATCCAATAATGCAGAGACACACAGGGAGCTTTCTGAATCAACGTTGTTTTACTTAGATTAGGTCTAAACCAGGAAATCAAACTAGACAGTAAAGGTACAGTTAAGGGATAGGCAAACTCAGTAATCGGGATAGGGAGCAATGATAAAACACAAGGAACTCACACGGAAGAGAAGACAATCTGGCACAGGAGGAAATGAACACAGGGGTTAAATACACATTAGGGAGGAGAAGTAATCACACAAACCTGAGCGACAAGAATTGACAGGACATTCGGAATAAGACACAACAGAATTTCAAAGTAAGACGGGAACCCCCCCCGCCATGTATGCAGATGTTGTTAATGCGGCAAGAGCAACTTTCCTTCTGCCTTTTTAGATCAGCCAAAAGGAATACCCTCTCTCTAAAACGACCTGTGATTGACTGGAGTGACAATAATTTTCATTAAGGTTTAGTGTAACCTACATCTGTGGATTTTTGGGAAGTGCGTAGACATTTAGCACCCATAAAACTTAAATTAATTGTTATAGACTTTAAGGATTTCAGGAGCCTTAGTACAATATTTATTTATTTTTTGTTGTGAAGTTTAGGATAATGGATTTTAAAAGACTAAAGTAAGTCAAGCTGAATTGTGGGGCACATTTTAAATTGGCTTTATTTGACATCTGGCTGGAAAACAACTGATAATTCACTTTTATTTTAACCAGCACACTTGAAGGAGATGGTGTTTATGTAAGAGTGCAACGAAGATTAATTTTATTAGTATTGTATTAGTTGTACTGCCATGAAAAAAAACCTTTCTATTATCCTATTATTACTGACAATGTAAGCCAAATCAAGTCTGACATGTAATCACAGATAATAAAATGCTGGTAATAGTGAGTCACATACTATTCTAATAAAGGCAGCCCACTGTGTGAGGGTAATAGCAATAATGGCAGTTTTTATACAAATAGTCAATAATTTACTTCAGAATCTGAAATCACTTACTTATTTTTCACAGTAAGAAGCTCCTACTGCCAGCTATTACACCTGCTGGAGATATACAGTACACCATCTCTCTGATGCAAGAAAAGCCCATTGTTTTCAAAATTGCAGTTTAAACATCTTGCAGAGACAACTACTGTCTAAACATGAAATTATGCAAGAAGTGCTTCCAGTGTTTGTTGCAATATAATATGAGAAGCTCAGCCTCTGGAATGGAATAGCATGAACTTATCTGACTGACACAAAAACCAAAAATACATATTTTCTTACTATACTATTTATGTTTCTAAACTTTTTTGGTGTCAGGTTTTCAAGATATGATGTCTGCCTTCTCTTGAATATAATGGAAGTATGCTGCACTGACTTGTCGTATTCAAGGCACCAAAATCGTCATCCAATAAAACTCAGCAGCAACACTGCTTTCCAGATGTTACTCAAGAAAATCCACAGACCTTATTCTGAACACTTTCAGGTTTATTCAGCTTCTCTGATTCTGTCACTTTTCTTTTACTGCTAATATGAGATTGACATTTTTTTCAGCAAGCTGCTGGATGGATTATCATTAACAGCACATTATCTCCTTAGAGTTCATTATAATGAGTATGGTGACTTTCTATGTAGCATCATCATCAGGTCAAAATTTACACTAATCTTTTTCTTGCAAACGTAAATGCATGCCAATATACTGTGCATGTCAGGGCCCATTTGCATGCTAGCATGTTTATGTTAGTATGCTAACTTATGCTAAGACAACATTAAACTACTGGACACAACTGCTGAATATAAGCATATTAGCAATATCATTGTAACAAGGCTAGCAATGCATATGTTAGCATGCTTATGTTGGCTGATCAACTCTTTTATTTTTGTTTATTAGTTGATGTTGGGCTATATGTTTAGGATTATATTTGCAACCTCGAGAGGTTGAATGCAAATAGAAATTTTCTTTTCCTGAAGTCAGTCTGCATGGAGTGATGGAGACGCATTCGACCTTGTCCTCCAGACATTCATTATGTGTGATATTTGGGGCTTCTGTGGGGCCTGATGCAGGTCATAATGAGTAATCAGTTGGATCAAAGGGGCACAAATAAATGATGCTCCATTTTGTCACATGTCCAATGACAGGTGAATGACCTGGTGAGTCAAATATAATCTGAAATCTCTGAACAAAATTAAGGCAGCACGTTTACTCGCCTCTGAGGTAAATTCTGAATGCTTTAGAATTACAACATACTAACACTTTTCTGCTTTCCGACTCTTTTTTCACTGTTCGTTAATTGGTCTGGCTTTGTGTTACTTCCAAACTCTCCCATGGCTCCTACACATTGTACTGGGGGGCTTTAGCCAACAGTGTTTCTGCAAGCAGAGAAGGGAATACGTTGCAGACACATTTCATGCCTCTCCAGTGGCAAATAAATGTTTAAGTTGTCCCTCAGGTCAGAAAGCAGTAAAAACCCACAAATGCAATGAGGCACTTCAGCTACTAACTATAGAAAAATGAAAGAGCTGAACACCAATCTGGCTGTGGAGGGACACTTATATGGCCTCTGCAGGAAGAATTTTCTTTCTGAGTTGTCAATTCGTCCATCTCTGTGTCCCATTCTTGAAACATGTATTGGCACAAATGTCTTGAGGAAATTTCTTCAAATTTGATAAAACTGTCCAGGGATGAAGCGATCGTCCTTTGAGCTAAAACGTAAAGGTGGCTCTTACGCCCTTTTGAACAAGTCTTGGTAATTGGCTAGCACTGGTGCTGATTTAGAGTTGCTGAAACAAGCATACCTTCTGAAAACCATTGTGCTTTTCCAGCATAATGAGAGCAAGTCATGTACACTTGCTAATGTATATGCACATGTATATGTTCAGCTATGTATACAATGTAGATAATATACTAAATCACCATGTACAGTACATCACTGATTTCCTAGCATGACTAGAACGCCCATAGTGGGTGACATCATCTTGTTACAAATGTAGCTCCTCTTTTCAGACTATCGCTGTTTTAATTTGGCTTCCATTTTGTAAATAAATTCTGAATTCTTAAATGGTTGAGTCAGATAAAACACTACACAAGCTCTGGTTTTTAAAACTGGTGTTGTTCGAGACCAGCAAAGTGTTTATGCTTCTCTGGAATCTGTTTTTTTTTTTCAAAACGACCTCACATTCTTACGTTCTATTCTTGTACACACAACATCCCCAGAAAACTTTGACATTTGGAATTTCTCCAAATCTGGCAAAAATGTCCACACGGACTAAAAAAATGAACTAATTGACAATTAGATAGAAGTAACTTTGACTTCACAGAACATAGAGCATGTAACTGTGACTTTTCAGAATTGGCATTATTTAAGGCCAGAAATTGGGAACGGAAGAGGAGATTGTTGCGTATTTTTACATTTTTACACATGCACTGTTCATTTTGGGGGACATTAGTCTTGAACTGTAATGATTGGACTCTAGGATGCAAAGATTTGTGTGCAGCTCCCACATTTTTAATTTGTAGATTCTTAGCAGCAACACTACAAACTCACTGACTGTGCAGGAAATAAGCCTCAGGTAATTCTTATTGTGTGATATAATTTTGCTCTAAACCAGACATTACTGACACGATAAAAGTCTGATAAATATAGATGTTTTTCTTGATATTAATGTTTTTCCATCTTTCCCTCTGGGGTTTTGCAAATAGACATGTCATATGGAGCATTGCCCAGCCAGTTAGGAAAGTGCACTGGGGTCTAGAGTAGCGCAGCCAGTCAGACACTGAGAAGGTGGGGAACTGTCTTTGGCCAGGCGAGCAAGCATATTTCCTGAGCCAAGTGAAATTAATAGAAACAACGGGGGAGTGAAGGGAAGAAGAAATGGAGAGAGGATGGAAATGAAAAGGATTTAATAAACAAATGTAAACTTGCAGTACAGTTGTTTATGTGCTCTATGTAAATGCTATCTTCATGTTTACTACTACTACCTTATTACTACTACTTTATAGAACATACAGTATAAACGGATGGACAAAGTACAAGGAGAGAAGAATGGGAGGGGGTTTTAAAACAAGGGCAGAAACAAAAAGAGAGGCACAGGGTAATGGGGTGCAAAGAATGGAAGAGAGGTCCAGAGAGGGGAGTGCAAAATCAGCCCCGTGTGTGACTTTAATGAAGTATCATGACTCCCCACTGTGTGTCTGTCCTCCTCCCTTGACTCTCCCCTGACTGTCGTTCCGACTAGGAAGGTGTTGCTGTGACTTCCCCTGAGCTGAGCCTGTCGTGGCAGCAGGTCCGATCTCATTTGAAATTATGACCCTGATTCCAGATTCTTTAAATGGATTATGGAGTGTTGGTAATGTGATTCTCGAGCATTTCTCCTGAAATAAAACTGTGTCTCACAATGCATGAGATTGAAATCAATACTTCCCAATTTACAGCTAAATGCTTGTATTGGAGCATGACTGATCTGCTTCTGATTTATTTTCATGCAGCCCCGTCTCCTTCTATAGGTATAGCTATTTAAATAACTAATGAGGCATTGGATTATACTGTAGATAGATAGATAGATAGATAGATAGATAGATAGATAGAGACCCCTCTGCAAGATTTTAGGTATTACTCTCTTTCCCCCTTTGAAAATTATGTATAAACTTAGACGGCCAGGATGAGGCTGCCATGGAAACACTCCAACATGCATAAGGCTCTTCAGTAATCAGCGAGTTTACCTACTTGACTGTATGTCGGTTTTTCTCCAGTTGCCTCCTACAAGGCAAGCGGAGGTACCTCTCTGTGGCGTAACAGGTTTCAAACAGTACACCTGTTTGCCACATACTGCCTTACCCACTCTCTATTTGGGTTGGAGAGTTATAATGGGTCCTGCCCTGGGGGTGGATGTGTTTGCATATGCGTCCTCACCAAGGGAATGCCTTTGGTACACAGATATGACCTGCATTTTGGCAGGCTAGGTGTCTGTTTGTCAGTTTGCCTCTGTCTGTTGTACGGACAAGGACGGTATGAAGTGGTTCCAACGCTGGTGTGACTGAGAGGAGCATACACACTTTCCGGGTCAGTACTTTCATTTCTATAGTGTTTGTTGCACAGGGGGCTGCTATGTGTATGCTGCAGCCATTTCCTCCTATAATGAGGGGATCAGGGACAGATCCGATTTTAGCCAATTCAGAGTGAAGTATGCCTCACCACGAACTGAAGTTTCTGCCTTTGGTGTCTATTGTGTAATTAGTCTCAAAATCTGCACTCATTAGATCAGCACGTGCACATGATACAAGCACGCAGAACGGTAAAGGGAAGGTAAAGGCGAAGGGAAAGCGTCCACCAAGGGAGGACTTGTGCTGTGTGGGCGTGTGAATGTGACAAGAGCATGTTTGACGCTCCTTCCACGTTAACAACTGCACGACATACTCACACAGTTGCACAGTGTGGAGATGTGAGATGTGCTCTCACCGGAATGGTCTCTTAAAATCTAAGTGTACTTTCAGTTTTTAGTGTTGCCCCAGCCCTCCCTTAAAGCATATAGCTTTACGACCTTCATAGATCCTGACAGCAGGCGGAAATCAAGATGTTTTGGTTTCATTTTTGGGAAGCTCTTATGTCCTCCATCTTTACTGTAAATAGTGTCCATGGTCCATATACAAGCAGGCATTCACGTAGCAAAAAATGGTCCTTTTCACATTGCTTTTCTGTTTGAGTTACAAGCGTCAAAAAATGACCAATATAGACTAATAAACACTGTATGTATTTCAATGAAACACTGAGGAGCGTAGCAAATATTTGTATTTGATGACTCTGGAGGAGGAAATTCATCAGCCTGTTGCTCCCTTTAAAAATGAAGAAATAATGGAGGGAAGCATATGTAGCCTAAGGCAGATTTACACCAATTGAAACTATATTTATTATATAAATTTCATTTTACTTTATTTCAATCACGATTATGAAGCTACACGGTTATTATTATAATCATTATTATTATTTATAATGTAAATAACTGGATTTATCTGTTATGGCACTATGGCTGCATCTAGCAATAATTGTGGAATATTGATTGCAACTCATCTATATTAATTACACAGACACTCTTTAATTTCAGACGAAATGCCGCAGATCACATAACGCACCTTCCAAATCACCACATTACTAAATACAATCCACCATGACAGGCTGGGCTCAATCCTTATAACAACTCCTTGTGTGTCAGTTTGAGACACTGAGAGCAATTCCATGACTTCAGTATATGACTCATGCTATGACAGAAGAAGAGGCAGTGGTAAACAGCTTTAGATTAAGTATATTTTAGTCAGCACCTTCTCATTTGAGGACATAAAAATAAGGCAGACAGTCTCTCCTTTAGGCTCTCTTGGGGGCTAGCTGGTGTAAACACCCATCTCATGTAATCATACTCAACGTGTGCTTTACGTACTGTTGAATATAACAGATGTCAATGCTCGAGGTGATATAGGTTGGGTGAATTCCTGGCGTATGAGATGAAACCAGTTTAATTTAATGTGAACAAACTAAACCAGTACTTTTAGTTAACAGGACCTCCAGGATAAAAGGATACCTCAGCGTTAGAGGGTGTTGCTTCCCTGTTGTGCTGTGATGTAGCATTTAGGGTGCTGATTAACCGTAGGTTATTTCATACTTTGTAGTAATTACTCCATTCCAATTCTGAGTGAAAATTATATTAAATATGGCTCACTCATTGAACAGTTATTATCTTTCAGCCCTAAACTTGGAGTATGATGAATTTGTCATTATCCTTGTTCCTCTTTCTAGCTCCCTCTCCTGTACCATCAGGAGAGGGAGGCAAACACTCATCATTGCCTTTGGGCAAAGCACCAGGCAGGTATAGCATGAAAATAATTCTGCATTGTTTCCGAACAACCACTTTGGTCCCTTCCAAATGGGAACATGGCCTTTAAGCAACTAAGCCGGACATAAAGATGTCTGTTAGGTGGGATCCGACTCGGGGGTAGTGTGTTGACTGTTGGAGGCAGGCTTGCGTCTTGTTTGCGATGACTGTTTGCAAGCCGTAGGGCCACTGCTGTGCTCTGGATGCATCTTACAGAGAGAGGACTCCTGTTTCACACTGTACCATTTCCATTTCGAGGCGGTGACTGACAGTGTGATGCATGTCTTGACATTTCTGGCTACCCAGAGGGAAAATATGTGTGTGTCTCTGCGTGTTTGTGTGCAACAGACCACTCTCTGACACTGTGTCCCACTGTGTCTCCATCTTTTCTGTTTTCTCCTTCTCCACAGACACTAAATGTTTGTCCAATAGTACTGTTGTCTCTTTTGGGGCTCTGAAATATGAGCTTTATGTGTTTTACAAGGAAACATCCACTAGATGCACTGGCAATCCATGACAAAAGTGCTTTGCAACCTTTGCGGTTAGTTTTATTGATGGTTTATTGCATATATACAGTATGTGTAAATACAAATGCATTTATAAATATGAGGGCATTTCTGCGAACGTGTGTAAGAAAAAAGAAAAAGGACGGCTGTCTTAGAGAGAGCCAGATACAAAGGATGAGGTAATGAAGTGATAATTCTTTTAATGGTCCCTGTTAGGAGATTCTGTCTGACTTTGATAGATGTGTCTGGCTGGATAATATGACATTTCAACAGTGCAGCAGGGATTGAACTTAAAATGCCAGATTGCCCAGTACGTCCTCCTTTCCCACCTCTCTTCACTTTTGGTGAGCTTTCTCTTATGTGACTGGGGAAGCGTCTGCGTATGTGTTCAGATCTGCGTGACTGTATGATCCTGTATCCCATCTCCAAGGTAACAGCAGAGTGGTCATTCAGGTGGTTACGTTCCAGAAAAGCCAGTGTTTGCTGTTTTTATTCTTACGACAACTTGTGAAAGCTGTGTTTTTTCGTGTCTTTTCTAGCACTGTGTAGACCATCAGTCATGGTTTTGTCAAAATCCATCAATTCAGGTTGGTCTGATAAGAAAAAAATAGGTATTTCCTTCTTAACAAAACTTAGAGCCCTTGATGGTATTAATACAGTTATTCAAACAACGTGTTCGTCATTGCCTTTGAATGTGCAGTTATCTTCCGTCAAATTTCCTTGACTTTGCACTTTGTGTTGTATGTTGACGGCAGCGTGCTCTCAGGTGTGATGCTCTTGCCCTGCAGTTTAGGCATTACTTTCATCAAATTGATTGGAAAAAGTAGTTTTCCCTTAATTTCAGAGGCTGGGAGATCCTGGGTTACAAGAAAAAATACCATAAATGTATAATGGACATATATCCATAGACGCACTCAGTCGTGAACATGTTACAACACTTGTGAGGGTCTCAGGTACGATTATCTACGCTCGCTTAATAGCCATCAAGCTGGTGTTACTCTGGCTTGTTGGACTGTTTGATATTCTGATGCAAAATGACTACGACAGTGGCCTGTCTGTGTTTTTTATTATCCCTCTACTGCTAATGTAGGATCTTAAGGTCTATCAGTTTCATTCTTATTGGACAGGCTCAGTTTGATGGATGGAGCTCAACACATTGTGTTTCCCCACAAGAGAAGATGGTTATTCATTTCAACTTAGCGGGGCCACTTCAGCTCGTGAGATTTCTGCATGGTCAAGCAAAGACAAGGACCATGAACACTTGGCATCTCTGCTGATGTGACTGAAGAAGAGACGACACCTGGTTATCAGAAAGATTATTCTGTCACGTCGTTCTCTCATCAAAAGCGAAATCTTGTTTTTTTGTTTGTTTTTTGTTTTGTTTTTTTTGTCTGTTGATCTGTATTAAAGGTAGTATTATTGTAGTTTTTTCAACAACAACAGTCGGACTCTTAAGTTGTATTAGTTTGGAGGCGTTTAGCATTTTTTCACGGTTTCACATTTGGCAAGTGAAGCCACTGACACACTGTTAGCTGTTGCTGCGTAGTTTCAATTTTGTGCCCCATTTGAGTCACAAATGGTGGCTGCAGGGAGGAAGTCACACATGTTTGCAGACCTAACTTGAAGGAGGGCAGGGAGAAAAACCAAGATCCTGTAAAACCTATAATGTGTCACTTATATGCATTTATACATCGTTAACTGTTTTACCTTACTTCCCTATGAGAAATAATTCCTTAAGGACAATATAATAGAGAACAGTTATCGTAACTCATAATAACGACATTCTGTGCTTTCTTTTATGATTGCATTCTTTCAACCCATTAAATTGTTGATGTCTAAAATGAACATCATCATTTACTTTTTTTTTTGTCCCAAATGACAGCCGTAAAGCATCTTTCTTGTTCATAATAATGTGGGATCTGCCTGTTTGTACATCTCTCCCTCCTTATATGCCACCTACACTCTGCTATTCTTGTCATAGATTGAGAAGCCCTATGAGGCATTGTGTGACACAGATGTAAGTTGACAGCAACTTAAATCAGATCAGATCAGATAACAGATGTTCTGCCTCGTTCCCTTTGACAAATTCATAGCGCAGTAATGTTAAATGGAGTATACCGCGGACCGGGGAGCAGCACAGGTGGTCTCTGGCATCCCACCAACTTCACCTCAAAGCCCCCTTCTAGAAATATCAATTCTATGTCCCTTCAACCCTTCTCTTTTCACTGTCATGTTATGCCATGGTAATTTCCACCCGATGGCACCTGCCACCTAAATTTGCTGTCATATTTCTGCCATTTCTCTGTCATACTTCTTTTTCTCATGTTTGCTGATCAACTTGATTAGTATTGTTCAGGATGTAGGATTTGGGGGAAGCTGTGCAAGGAAGAGTTTTACATTCTTATTTACATGGTTATATCCTAAAAACATCAGATTAGTATCTTATTAAAATTGAAAGCACTATTTTTTTACTGATCAGCCACAACATTAAAACTACATGCTTAAATATTGTATAGGACTTACTCATGCTACCAAAAGAGTTTCTGACCTGTCAGAACACGGACAGTGGACCTCTGAGGGTGTCCTGGACCTGGCACTGAAGCATTGGCAGTGGATCTTTTGGGTTTTAGTGAACCTTTAGGGGAGCTGGGTGAAGTCTCTGTTCCATCGCATCCCATGAATGCTCAATAGGATATCTGGGGAGTTAGGAGTTAGCCTATCTCAGCATCATCGGGTGAAGGCGGGGTACACCCTGGACAAGTCGTCAGTTCATCGCAGGGCTGACATATAGAGACAAACAACCATCCACACTCACATTCACACCTACGGGCAATTTAGAGTGACCAATTAACCTGACCCGGGAATCAAACCCAGGACCTACTTGCTGTGAGGCAACAGCGCTAACCACTGCACCACTGTGCAGCTTTTTGTGATCTAGTGGAGTACATTATCCTGCTGAGGGGACGCTGCCGTTAGGAAGTGGCGTTGCCATGACGGCGAATACTTGGTCTGCAGTAACATTTAGGTGGTCTACTTACTTGATAGTTAACTTGTAGTACTTGTACTTGATAGTTAATAATTGCCAGAGTATAACCATTGAATGCTTTTGTTTAGAGTCCCATTCCAACCATTGATTAAACCCTCAAAAGCTAATTTCTCTTTTGCAAAATTACACATTCAATCTTTTTCGCATAAAAAAAATCCCTTTATTGCCTAAAAGATCTTGATTATAGGTTGTGGGATCTATGAATGTGTCACTTTAGCCCAACCCCTTCTTTGCTTACCGCTCGGCCCCTTCATTCCAGCATCCTGTAGCTTACGTGCTTGCATGCTTACGTGCTCAAATTTCAACTTTTAAACTATTCCATTATACACTGCCTACTTGCAAATCAGCCATATTGTCTGAACCAGTCATTGATTCCCAAGAAGAAGAGGAAAAACTACTTGTATAAGGACCCCTACAAGCTCATGCACTGGAATGGTGAGTTTAATTTCTACATTGTTAAGCCCCACCCCCACAAGTCTTCAGGAGACATTCTAGGTAGCGGCCCTGAGGTGTCAGTGTCCCTACTGTTCATTTTTGGAAACTATACTATAATTGGTGGATTGTAGAATAACAGCAGAAATCCTAAGTCTTGATGTTGACCTTTGATCAGCCATAATGTTGTCACGGTGAAAAAAACAACAAAAAAACGGCATGTACATGTTAACAAGGTTAAAAATGTGATTTTCATTGGAGGGGGTCTTCAATTACTATTTAAAAAAAAACATTGATGAATTTGAATTATAAGTGGTAATAAATGAAAAGCCTTTTGGGAAAAAAGAGAGCTGGTCCCTGTAGCTGAACTGAACCAAATGATTTGACTCACTATATCTCGCCGGATCTACTCACTAGAAACTCCAAAGGATAAGTAAATGGAGAACTTCGGTCACTCAGAAGGAGCCAGGGTTATATGTTTTGTTTTTGTTTGTTGTACAAGCTACTAAGCAAACATCTCACCTTACTAAAATATGTTGCAGCCCTCACAATAGTCCACTTTGTCAAACCAATTGTTTGGTTCGTTTTGTATATATCTAACAGAAATGTGCTACTCATACAAAAAGTCATAACCCTCCAACCTTTTGGGTTCATCAAGCACACATCAGATAAAAACTGGTAATACATGTGTGCGGCACTTTTCTCATCAACAGAGCCATTGTGTTGGAACCTACCTCTCTGGATTCATCCTTGTCTTTCTTTGCACATTTCTGTCATTTTCTCCAGAGCTCTCCTCTATTCAGCCGTTTGTTTCAAAGCAGGGGCTTTAACTACTTCAGCCCACGATGTGAGTTTTGCATGATGGCTTTCAGTCAAGCCTGCCATTGGGGAATAGTGGGAGAGATGATTTGTATTAATGATGGGCGGTGATGAATGGAGATGACGAAAGGCATGAAAATTATATGAGACAGAAGGAGAGGAGGAGCTGTCAAAAGAAATGTGGCTGATGAGCCCCAGATCATGGCTCAAACGAAGCTCATCCAAGCTTTTACCTTCTAGCCCGTTATTAATTGTTTATCCATCCATGAGAAGAATTTTCTCATTGTTGACCCAGGTCATGTCCTCGCACATTTGCCATGAGTGAACTACTTAGGTGGAGAATGTTGCTTTTTAGGTTGAAAAAAATGCTAGACAGCCTGTGTGGGTCTACAAGATGTCAGGTAGCAGCTTTCACCCATTTATCCATATGCATCACGCTTAAACTGTGGCACCCCAGATTGCGAGGCCTCTTCATCGATTGGTGGTGATACGAATCCACAACATGTTGAAAGCCAGGAGGTAAGATCACTTACTCTCCGAAGCCCCCTGATGGTGTTGGGCCTCCACGAAGCTTTGTCTAACGGGAGTTAAGTGTTCATCAATGCGGCAAGGGAGAGTGTAGTGAGAGGAGTACGA
>KV751318.1:13238922-13249636 GCA_001698575.1 Mola mola
TGGGGGAATGAGAAGGAGGGATGGAGAGAGGGAGAAGAAAGAGAGAGCCCATATTTTGGTGTGGCTACTCAGAGACTGTGCAAGGCGCAGCAAGGGCTGTGGATCTGCAGTTGCACGGTAGATGACAAATTGAAGCCTTTGATCGTGTTGCCCCCAAGTGGCAGGCATCAGAACTCTTAGAGCAAGGACAAGCTGTGGCAGTGAAACAGACAAAGTAACAGCGTGTGTTCTTGAGGCACTGGAGAGGATGCAGAAAAATGCAGCTGTGCTTGAAATGATATGCTATTACGTGGGCAGAGCCCGATGGAGTAACTTGTATCCTCCTTGGTGACGACCGTGACATTTCAAAGGAGTATTAACAACCTACTGAGAGTTGATTAGACTGTGGGATGCAGAGGGATGATTACTGAACGTCATGTGAGCGAAACGGCAAGAAGCCAGGTGAGGACAAATGCAGAGTGGTGATAGGAATCAGGAAATTGAAACAGAACTTCAGAGGTTTGACCTTGTGAAGGATAGAGGGCAATCAGACTTCAATGAGTAGAAAGAGAGACGAAGCGATGGAAGAAAAGAGCTGGCAAATAAGAGCAGATATGACAGAACAAGCGAATTAGGAGAAACTCGACTGTAGACGAATTGCAAGGGGATGGAGGGAGGGAGGACTGACGGGTGACGGTGGGATATGTGTAGCTGGAGAGAAGGATTGCTACCATCAGCATGCTCTTTCTTCCAGCATTTCATTTGATATGAATTCAATAAGCAGCAGCCAATCTCCGTGCCCCGGGTGTAATTACTGGCAGAACAGCACAGACATTGTGAGCTTCACCACCGCCTGAACGTCCCCCCTGTTCTCTTCCAGGTCAGCGCTGATCTTGTCTGAGAATGCCAATTACTGTCTTAAACGTTGTCTGAAGAGCAGGAGAGGAAGAAGAGAAGTAGGGGTGTGGGCGGGTGGGTTGAGAACGATGAAAAATGACAAGTAATAGTAGAAATATTTGCGTATCGTCGCAACTTAAGAACGAGGGGAGCAAGGGTACGCAAGATAAGGCTGCGGGCTAGAATACTAATGGGCTTCTCTTCATTGTTTAAGAGGAGATACGTGTCAAGAGCATGGCATGCTGTATTATACTGTGCTGATTTAAATTTAAAGTCCCATCATCTTGCACCCATTGCCCCATATATTGCAGACTGGAGGTGAGTTTAAGCCTAGATTTAGGGTCCATCCTGTGGTCTGTGGAGCCCAGTTGGAACAAAATCCATGTTGGATGATGATAGTACTAGCTTATAAGATAAAGGAATTATGTTGTGTGAGACCATGGCAACCTTTATGATATATGATGTTGTTAGAACTAAGAGAACATCTAAAGACAGCACATATACTCCCAATGCTTTGTAGGAGTATGCGGCATTCCAGTTCCAGACAGCTAATGAGGAACTGGGATCAGAGTGTTGTATGGCATGACTATAAAGGGGTAAGCGAAACCTTTGTGCTTTGTGCATTACAGCTGAGAGCTCATAGATTAATGATCACTGTGTGTTCCTTCTTGCAAAAATAATAAACCTTGGTTGACTTTATCATAAAACGGACTTCAAGATCCTTTATTGATATAGTGGTGAATATTTTTTTCACCCACAGATGATTTGCCCCGTTTCGATTCTGGCTTAGTTCACAACCTGATATACGGCAGATTCTTTATAACTCGACAAGGCAAGTCCTTATGCATTATTCTCTCTTCTATATTTCTCTATTGTCATTTCCATTCTGGTGAGTGGTGATATGTCTCATTGTTAACAATGCTCTAGGTAGAGATTTTCTCTAAGAAAACTAGATGTATACATACAATAAAGAAAAATAGGATAAAGAACTGAATAAAGAACATAATTCTTGCAAGTAATGCATTTACTCAACTTTTCAATTATGCATAACAGAAGAGTTACTTTGCAGTGCAGCACAATGCAAAAATACAGCATAAACAACATTCAAAATATTGCACCTTTTATGACACCCCCATATAAAAGGCACATTCGTACCAAATTGTGTCAGTCTTTTTTTAAATCTTTTGAAAGTCAAGATCTTCTCTTTATCCACTCCTGCATTTAAGTAAGGGGCTCATCTCCTTTTCAACTCGGCAGGTGGTTCTTCAGGCTGTAATGCTGTCTCTTTAAGGCAAATCCCAGGCTTTCACCTCTTCAGCTAAAATATCAGGATAACATAATATGCATTGGTTAGTAGCATTCATGGAGAGGAATAAAAAGGGCTACCACTATTCAGGGTTTTACAATATATTACAAACTACATTACGTTACTCGCATTAACTTGTAAATAGCTTCAGTGGTTCGCCATTTACTGCTGTCTAGCATGCTCACAGGGAATTTTGCAGAAATTTCTGTCCATTCTGTTACTCCCTTCTTGGCTGAAGACCCCTTCACAGATATGAAAAGTGTTTTTAGGAATTCTATTTAAAGGAATAGATTGACTTCTGGATGAAAATTATGAAACTCTCATGTCAATAACAATGCCAACCGAATCATGCGGTGCAGTAATATAATTAGGAAATGACTGTGATGGGGCAAAAAACTGAACAAACCAGTAAAATATCCACTTACAGCGCAAGGAAGAATCTTTGTGTGTTTAGATATAGAAAACGGCAGCAGTGGCCTGTGATTTTTCTTGACCAAATCTTGCACTTTCACAAACCTTAAGCAAACTGCATTAATGCACTGTTAATTCAACAAAAGTCATTCTAAGAAGTGTTGAATCTGGAATCAATCTGATTGAGAGCACTTCACTGAAGCATCTCTTGAAGTACATACAAAAGTGCTACGTTATGAATGTCTGCAAGGAGAGGCTGCCTAAGAGCCAAAATAATAGAGTGAATCAAAAAAGATATTCTGAAGCTCTTAAATTGCTTATTCTTGTCTGCCAAGGAACTCCACCTAAGAATTCCCATCACTACGAGTAATCTGCTTGTCCATTGTTAAAGCATGCACACTTTAAACAGAACCTTATCTCAGTATCCATCTTATAATTCAATCTTCTTTAGGGGTGTTTACTATCCATCAGTAATAGATAGAATGTGGATATGGTCTGCAACTGTCACTCTGTGTTTCTGAAGCCATCCGACTCCGTGACCATCTTTGTTTGTCGTCATTCTTTCAATCCTTCAATTCACTTTCATTCCTCCCATCAAGGTTTCCTTTAATTAAGCATTTCCACTCACTTCACAGTGGAGTCCTTTCAGCCTTGATTTGTCTTTTGGACAGGACATGTTTACACTCATTGTGCACTGCTCCAAGTTCTGATAATTAGTGTCAGGGATGATAAGTTGCAAAAGAAATATGTTACAGTAATGTTTTCCTTTCAGCAGTAACAAAATAATCTAATGTATTGCTCATAGAATTACATTATTACAAGTCATTTATCACACACTATGTTACCAGACTAAATTGTTTATTCCATTTATTTATTTATTTATTTATTTATATATTTTTGTGTAATTTAACCCCATCCTGTCACATCTGCATGTTGATAGCTGAAACGGGGGTATTCCAGGGTAATTCCTCACAACCCTCTTCCTTGCAACATTTTCCAGCTCATTCAGGATCCTTAGGTGTGTCTGGGCCAGCAAGCCAGCGCGATACCACCAGTGATTTCTGGGTCTACTATGGAAGACCTACAGAGGAAGGCATCCTAATCAGATGCATAAATCACCTCAGCTGCCTCCTTTCGAGTCTTTATTTTGTAAATAAACATATGATATTATAACCTATGGCCGGTGGAACCAAAGTTTTCTAAGTAATCACCACCACATAACATGACTGGTTCTTCATCAGGTTACACAAAATCGACCACAACTGGATTTGTAATAAGCTGAAATAACCAAAGGTCAGAGATTAATTATAGGGACGCAGCGATACATTGGCTGTCAATGTCAATTTCAGCTGAAACCAATATCACCGGCAAATTAGGTGGCATTTACTGATACCAGTGGGCAATAGTAATCTATCGTGTCTCTTTATGGCGCCACACAGCTGGAGGCATTATGTCGTTGGGTTGTCTGTCTGGTGTACATACATCAGGGTGGCTTCTTGTGAATGCAACATCGATAGGAGTCGCTACAGCAAATCATCCTCCTCCATTTTTCCTGTCCTCTGCATATTCTTCTCTCACACCAACTATCTGCATTTCCTCTCTCACCACAGTCATTGAACTCCTCTTGGGTCTCCCTCTTTGCCTCCTGCGTGGTAGCTCCATCTTGAGGATCCTTCTATCAATAGCACTGTCCCTCCTCTGCACATGTCCAAACCATCTCAATCTGACTTCCCTGACTTTGTCTCCAAATTGTCCGAGCTTTGCTGTCCCTCTGATGTGCTCATTTCTAATCCTGTTCATCCTCATCACTCCCAAAGAGAATCTCGACATCTTTAACTCTGCCACCTCCAGCTCCACCTCTTGTCTTTTGGGTCAGTGCCACCATCTCCAAGCCAAACAATACTACTGGTCTCAATACCCTCTTGCAAACCTTTCCTTTCAATTTTGTTGCTACTTTTTTGTCTCAGATCACTCCTGACACTCTTCTCAACCCACTCCACCCTGCCTGCACTCGCTTCTTCACTTGTTTACCACACTCCCCGTTGCTCTGAACAGTTGACCCCAAGTACATGAATTCATGGACCTTTTCCACCTCTACTCTGTGTAAACTCACTGTTCTACTTGCCTCCCTTTCATTCACACACATTCATTCAGTGAATTCCGTCTTGCTACGTCTGTCATTCCTCTTATTTTCAGTGAATACTTCCACCTTTCCAAGTTTTCTTCCACCTGCTCCCTCCTCTCACTACAAATAAAACAGCATTGTCCATGGAGATTCCTTCCTGACCTCATCTGTCACTATGTCCATTACCATGGCAAACAAGAAGGGGCTCAGGGCCGATCCTTGATGCAGTCCCACCTCCACCTTGAAGCCATCCGTCACTCCAACAGCACACCTCACCACTGTCATACTGCTCTCATACATATCCTGCACCAGTCTAACATACTTCTCTGCCACTCCAGACTCCCTCATACAGAACCACAGTTCCTTCCTCAGTACAAAGGTTGCTGAGGTCACTGTGACCTGAAGTTTTGCGAGCACAACGTCTCAAGAATTCATTGAGGGATTTCTGTCAAATTTCTAACACATCTACATTTGGACTGAATTTTCCAGGCTAAAGGACACTGCAACCTTCCATATTGTGAGGGTGCAGTATAGTGGCATTTTTGAGTGTAAAATGTATAAATGTTTGAGTGTAGGCGTAAAAGGGGCATTACAAACAACAACCTGATCTCTACCATCCCAAAAGGGCTCTTGTGTTATAAATTCAGTCAATTTTTTGCTGATTTTCATCGTACTACTTATATAACTGTAATGTCAACGAAACAACAAGACCTCATGTTCCTCTAAAAATCCGCTCCAATCTAATTGGTTTTGCGAATATTCATATTCAGATTTTCCAACATGCACCTAAGCCTTTAAAATGATACGTTTTCTAGCAACTTCACTACCACCAAAACCACTCAGATGCTTCTTCTTGCTTCACCACTGTAATTTCGATGTCCGCTTTGTATGCCTTGTGGAGGCCACCACCACCAGTTTGTCATTTTTCTAGCTAATTTTCTCACTGGGTACATCTGCTTTGCTAAAGCCCACTGCAGCTTGAAAGATCATCTCTGTTTAGCCCCTTGATGCCTGAATTTATTTACAATTATTGTACAAAAATTAACTATTTGTGTTTTTGCTTTCAAGATGATACTATCTCAACTGCAGTCTGAATGCAAGCAGTATGATACAAATTCGAGACAATCGGCGTTAAGGGGTTACAGGGGAGTCTCAATCATTGTGTATGATTTAATTTTTTGTACAGATTTTTTTTTTTTTTTGTTCATGTCTTCGACTGATAAAGAGCATCAGTATCAATATTTTGCCAAATTGTTATTTTAAATATTGGCCCAGATTTCCATATCTGTGCAATTTTAGTAAATTTTGGGCTAACGTGTCCCTCGTTATTCAGTAAAAACAGGACATTTATTAGATAAAAATTCAGGTAGCTTCTTGTATGTATCACTTAAAACACATAGACATAATTAACCTACGCACTGGTGTAGTGTGACATCTCTGTCTGTCCATCAGTCTGTGTCCTTGTGAACAAAATAACTGAAAAACTCCTGCGTGGAACATAACCACATTTTCATGGGGAATTAATATTGCTAGGAATTCAAGCTGATTAAATTTTGGTACCTCTAGTGCCAAAATTGAAAATGAGAGAGAGAAAAAACTGGCACTGCTGCTGCTGTGCAGGGTTGCAGTCAATTGGATGCCCCATTTTTAATCAACATTGTTTGACACACCATGTGACCAGCTGTCCTTCAGGTTTTTGTCATAATCAAAATGTGATTGATAACCAGAACTATTGGATGTTATTTCATTTTTCGCCAGCAGCACGATCTCTGTGTAGCATTTAGCCCATAGCCACATGACCGCAACACATATGCATTACAGATTAAGTGTGATCATGATGTACATGATGTCCGTACCCATCCATCTATACATCCATCAACAACTCCATCCATCAGTCCGGCCTTACACAAACTCAATTATCCACCTATGTTTCCTTCCCTTTGCTCCTCTGCTCCCCGCCCCCCCACCCCTCCCTGCTCCCCTTTGGTGAGTGCCAGTGGGAGTGGTTCGCCCTTGATCTCCTCTCAGAACAAACAGCCTGGTAAACATCATGAAACATTTAAGGGAGGCAGAGCAGCCTTCTCTCTAATTCACACTGGCAACCCGGAGATGCAGAAAAACAGCTGCTCCCATAGCGTGGCACTGCATAGGGGGATTTCGCCCTCATATGTGCACACATGTCCTGTATGCCTTTACATATGTGGGAATTTAGATGGCCGCATGACAATTAAGCACGTTTTCAGCATTTGTGTCAGTGATATGCATGCGTTTGTGAGAAACTGCTTCTCATACCGCAAGCATCCAAGGCTAAGTCAGGGGTCTTTGCTTGAGAAAAATGCGTTGGAGCACCGTAGAATAAGTAGGCATACGTGGGCAGATTAACATATTTGGCAAGCGCTTCGTAGGGAGGGAAAGACAACAAATGAACGGATTAGAAACACAACTAACTCAGCTGGAAGTCTGAGTCAATTCCTTCCTTCTAGCTCTGGCACAGGAGACTGCCTCATGCTGAACATTTAAAGTTATTTGTAAGGCTAGTTTGCCTTCAGTGGTTTGGCAAATAGACGTGTGTTTCAATCAAACACCAAAATATCACATTTCCTTGGCTATTAATTAACAGGACATAAGTTTTATCGAAGATGTTTTAAACTAGTAGACAGGTTTTCTCCTCTTCCCGCCCTGTGTTTTTCAGAGAAATATCCATTAAAGTCAATAAATAATGAATTAGGCGTGCCGGCTCTTGCTCCCTCTAATAAAATGTAGCAAGCGGAACAGCTTATTCAGTGATGTCACACATAATTAGCCATGCTGCCTGGACCCCCTTCATGCAGAAATCTATCCAGCCCCCCCCTCCAAAACTCCCATTGTTTGCTCATCTCCCTCTCCTCTGTCACAGATCTCCACCTCTTTCTCTCGCTGTCTCCCTTTTCTGTATTAGCGTGTTTTACGCTGGCATCAGAAACCAAGAGAATCTTCTCAAGCGTGCGAATCAGAGGACATACACGTTTGCACACACGCCGAGTCACGCCGTCCTCGGTGGAAGCACACAAACAAGCACGAGTGGGTAAAAATTTGAAATTATAATCAGCCTCACGATGTGTGCACTTCCATATGTGGCGTGGCAAATTATTTACCTAGTAGATTGTGTGAAAGTTTGGAGCTCTGCACGCTGTGAAATCAATTTTCAAAGTGGAGCATTTGAAAATTTGACACTACCTAAGTGAGAAAGAGTAATAAAACACCAACTTCTATTGTGTGCAGTGTCAGACTTCAGTGTAAGCCACAGCGCAGCAGCCATTCACACTACGATCAATACTACTAGGTCCTGTTAGGAGAGAATCAATCAGCTTAGGAATTGATATGGAACAGTCCCTTTCTATACCTCTCCCTTTGTCTGTCTGCCACTCTCTATTGGCCCACTCTGTTCTCTGTCTCACACCATCATTGATTTCTGGCGGCGATAGTGAGCATAACTTCTCTGTAGGGGTGAAAAGGTCGACGCTGAACCCTTGGACACTTTTAACGACTGGGACAGTGCGGAAGTTTGGCGTGAACCAGCAGCTCTTTATGTCAGGCGCTTTAACCTGAATGAATCTGCCCGAGTGCGACATACGCACACACATCAGACACAAAAAGTACTGTGTGTGTCTTTGTTGAAACAGGCTTCTGTTCACCGCTGATGCTGCAAAGTCTTCAAGCTATCCCCTGCCGACCTCACTGCTGCAAAGGGCTGAGCGGAGGCTGGCTTCCCCCCACAGCGGGGTCTACTTAATCTTAACTAATTGCAAGGACCACTGATGCATATAAAAGAGAGACAGGGTGTGTGGGAGACCACAAACTGACAGCTGCTAATGAAAAGGACAATCTCCTGCTGCTACTTCTTGCCCGATTGGTGCACATTCACCAGCACTCAATGCATTTCAGCAGAATGAGGAATTAATAGACTTTTAATATCCAGGGGGGGGAAATGTGTGCAAGCAAAAAAATGCTAAAAGCGCAACATGACAACAGTGATGGAACTTCTTCAGGAAGCTTTTCCAGAACTGACGAAATTTACCTGCAGTTGAAAGTGTCTGTCTGATCTAAAGTCACACCTTCATATGCATTTAAAAAACGCAGGAACAATGTTTTATTTTTTATTTTCATAATCATGAAAGGCATATCATCACTACTGTGTTAAAGTGTGTAATCTACTTTTCACTGTGTTTCACTGTGCTCCTACTTTCTGACAAACATTTAAAAATCATTCATTAAAAAAGAACTCCTAGTGAACTTTTCACAGTTGAAATGTTAAAGACAACAAAAAGAGTGCACACTCTGTGTTATCGAGACGCTGTATATTATACATAATAGTATATTTATCTTAGAATATTCGTGTTGCTTTGTTATACTGTCAGAGCTCAGCCTTCTAGGTTTGATTCAGATGGAATGATAAACATATTGTGGGGTAATGCAAAAGCTGTTCAGAGGGGGAAAAATATCCATTGTGATCCTTTCGGCACCACATTGCTGTTGTCTCGCTGGACTCAGCTCAGAGCACAGCTTTCTCGCTTTGTAAAACGCATCCGTCCTGCAGTTGCTTTGATTGTCTCGCACTGATGTAGAGGTGTTTAAGTTGAATGATGCTGTGACTTAATGCTGCCTAGAGCTTTGAGCGCTGTCAGACCACTGCTCATAGTACTACAAATGAGACCTGGGTGCAGCATTATAGCTGCCGAAGTGATTTTTGGTATGGTTTTCCTAATCTTCAAGGTTCTTGAAATGCAGTGAAAAGACAAATTAAAGATGCATTATATACATATATTACTTCTAGAGTTAGGTCCTCAGACCCTACCCTTGAGTGACAACTGGTGAAACTGTTGAGAAGCTGCTCACTAATATGTTCCTTACTCTGACTCTTTCGGTATTTTCACAGGGCTGAAATGCGGAGCTGCCCACCAAATTATATGTATGCTTGTATGCAATTCTGTGTGTCTATATTAACTATAACTAACTATATTAATTGACTTCGATGTGACAAAGCACTAAAATGGCACATGGGTGATGCTCTTTTTCACTGGAAGTGTGTCTTTATTTTAACATGGAAATTAAGCACGCTTTACTGCATTACTTTGCTGTTTAATGTCAATATTATCTCATTGTAGTAAAGAAAGTATGGCTCTGCTTCGATGTTGACTGACACTTTGTTTTAACCTAATCTGGACACCGGATTAGAATTAGGGTAGCGCACAGCTAAATCACTTGCGACCACGCCTTTTTATGGTCTCAGTCAAAGACGAGGCTCAAGTAACCTATCAAAATGGAATGGAAATGGAAATAGAAAGATAAGAAATTAGACTCCTATTTGACACATTTGGATGGGATTAACTGATGCATGACACAATTAGTCATAAATCATTTTCAATAGCATGTTAGCATGAGTGATTAGGAAACAGTGACAACAAAAAAAAACAACAACAATGAAAAATGAGAATCCTTAGCTAAAGAATTAAAAAAAAAAAAAAAAAGGTCAAATTAAAGTAAAACATTTCAATGACCAGTACAATTTGAAAACTGGGACTGGGTCTGCGACTACTAGTTAACATCTGTCAAAGAATTTCCCTTGGGTCCAAGGCAGTAAATGTTTTAAAAAGTGTTGTGGCAGAAAACCTTACTCACATAAAAGCGTCAAATCTTAGTGTGCTGAGCAAATCTGATAATAAATTTGAATGAATTATGGTGGGCGGTAATATTTAGCTGAAAGCACATTGTGTTGAATGTGGTGAAATCCTGTCACAGCCTGGTATCATTTTCTCCATATTTTGTGAGAGAATTCTTTTGCCATTTAAATGGTGGCTCTATGGGATTTTAGCAACCGTCATAAATCTGCCTTCAGTTATTCACACAGGGCTGATATTTGGGGGAATTTGATTGAGGGGCTAATTTTGTTCTGCTCCGAAACATGTGACTAATTTAACAAAAGTCTAAAATGCCACAGGAAGACACAGCCTTCCCTG
>KV751318.1:13257053-13286144 GCA_001698575.1 Mola mola
AGAGAGAGAGGAAGGGGAGAGGGAAGGAAAAGAGGGAGGGGGGGAGAGAGAGAGAGAGGAATGGAAAAAAGTTGGACACGGACAATCTTGCCCTAGCTTTTCTCTCCTTCCTCAAGTGAAGGGCCACGAGTGGAGGAAGAGTCCCGCTGGATTACATCTGAATCGAACCTCCACACACTCACGCACGGACGGATTAATGCGGTTGTGGTGAATTTGTGGAGTTCTCGGCAGCAGAAGGTAGGGCTGGCTTCTGGACTTCATGTGCGCAGAAAGTTTCCGAGCGTTGCAGCAAGTTAACACAAGAGAGCAGCTCGTTCGGGGGAAAACTTGTGTGTATTGTTATTATTACAAGCTGCAGCATACGACTAAGTAAATATCTCAGACTGACTGTAATTTAAGTGCTGAGCTCGTCTCGGGGGGGATTATCACAGTGATGCTAAAGGGGAGATAAAACACTACAATATAGGCGTCATGAGTTAACTTTCTCCCAGTGGAGGACATTGAACTTGTATTCGCTAAGCAGCCCTGGCACATGATACTATGTCTTTTTGCAAGAATTGTCAAATAAAGGCATCTAGTTTGTCTATCTGCTGCCAAAAGTGTGGCCTTATTACCGAGCGTTACGGGCTGGGTCGTTGCTGTGGCTCCCATCCAAGCCTCCACTGCTGTGCACATCCTTCAGTTCTTCAGGCTAAGAAATGTCCAACTGCACTGATTCGAGTTGTGCAAAAAAAAAAAAGAAAGAAAACTTCCTTAATTTTACCTTGGAAGAAGGAAGAAAGATGTGAGGAGCTTGCGGTCACATCTGCTTTCCTCATGAGTCAGGCATGGCTGCTGTGGGTTCCTGCATCTTGTCTGTGCACCCCAAAGAAAAGACATAAAAAACGCCCCCCCCCCTTTCCCTCAAAGCCAGTGATGCATCTGCTTACCTCATCACAGAGCAGAAAAATGATGGCAGGATGAACTGGGCATTAAAAAGCATGGAAAGTCTATGCTGCACATTTACCCGGCGGTAACATGTAGGGAACCTCTTCAACCTCTATGTCAAGCTTACAAATCTCTGTTCATCATGTATTAAGTTGAAGTATTAAAGTGTTGCTCACTTTAAACCTGTCGCAGGCTGAACGCGCGGTATTTAGGTGCAGGCTCTGCAGTACCTACTTTGAATTCCAGCCTGTGTCACTTGCCTGCAGTGGAGAGCATCATCCACTTTATTCTTTGCTTGTTTTGGTCAGCGGAGACGCAAAAACACATAAACTCCGATATGTCAGGCAAAGCTAGAGAAAGGCAGCACGTCATCTGCCCGCCAAAGAACCCGCTGTCTCAGCCATGCAAAACACGGGCTTGGGAGCAACCGGGTCATGCCGTCAGAGGAGGTGTCAATTAAATCAGTGGAGCAAAAGTGACCGCGCAGTGAAGCTCTGAGATGGCCCCATAACGCCCTGCTCACAGTAAACATATAGGCCTGTCTCTCCCTCACAAATATTCAGGCTAAGGCTCTGAACACTGCCCAGAATGTAGGACTAGTAAGAACTTGCCCAGATCCCTGTTGGGTGCCGTACAGGGTGGTTGGCAATTTTCCATTGCTCCGGGTCAAAGGATATTAGGAGTTTCTATTAAAGCATCGGGGCATCTTAGTTACCTTACTGTAGTTCCCTTTGCCAACTAGTTCCTCCTGGTAACAGGCCTGCAATGTGTGCTCAAATCTGCCCCGAAGCTCAAACAGGAAGTTCAGGTTCAAACGTATTTGTGATAATGTATGAGAATTACCAACATCCAAAACTTTTTAACACAAATGCACTCATACATCCTAAAAATGATGAGAAACATTTTGACTGGGCGGAATCGTCCATTTTTTTTGCCATTCAAGCAGCGTACAGTAGCTGTATGTATGGCTTTATCAGTGCATCAGAGGACTTAGAAGATGACAGTGACCCTCTTACTGCATATAGCAACTCTAGAAGGCCAAGGTTTTCACCTATCTAATGAAATATCTCAAGATCGATCAGACATTTTTGGTTTATGCAGTTTTGAATGCTTCTGGCATCCAGTGGTCGCAGTTCCATTGAGCTTTTACAGCTACTTGGTTTGGATTAGGAAAAAAAAAAAAAAACCAATCACACAAGGCATGAGGAACTGGTCTTGATGAAACTTCTGCGTTCAATTGACTCATCCACCACCCCAAAGTTTTCCATGTGCTGGTGTCCTGGGCCTTTATTCCCCTTATTAATTTCCTCATCTGTGACATTAAGCTCTAAAATGATTTGATAACAGCTCAATGCAATCCTGTCCTTGTTATGCCACTAACAGTTCAAAACTGTTGCTATTTCCGGATAGATACTCCTGAAAAAGGGATGGTTTTGGAAGTATTTTGCTAAAACCAGTATGGATAAGTCTTTTATTTATTCAAGCTTATCAAAAAAATAAAAGCAGCCATGCTGCTTTTAGTCTGGAGACACCTTCCACAGATGTACACTTGAAAACACAGTATAGATCTCCTGCAGCAAGAGGGAAGAGCTAATGTTGTGTGTAGAGATTGACTGTTATACAAGTTTTTGGGAGTAAAAGATTAGGGAGTAAAAAAGGTCTAATATCAATACATTGGCTGATATACACAATATTTGCAATGCTTTTATATTTGTCAATATCTATAACATAAATGCCATTTCTGATATGTTTGCCTGATAGACTGGTTGGGCTCTAGTTGTTTGTTGTATTCGGCTGAGCAATGTGATAAGGTCTAAAAAAAAAAAAAAAAAAAGAACACAAATTAGACTACACTACTAATAAATACACCCATTTATATGTGAGTTAGTCTGTTTTTTGTGGTGTGGATGTAGCAATCCCCTAAAACGTGCAGATTCTGGCTAATGGTTTAAATCTATCTCCTATAAACCCCTTCTGGCCAACCAGATGGACAGGATATTGACTATGACCAGATTCTGGCTAATGGTTTAAATCTATCTCCTATAAACCCCATTGTCAAAAGTAGGAGTTGGCATTGTTGAAAGGCAATCAGCTTCATCATTACTGTCTTGGACCTTTGATTCTGTTTACTCAAGTATCCCATGGTGATAAGAAAAATGGCTTGTGCCACTGTGTTGTAGTACAGTTTTTCATTAATATTCTTCTACTTATTGTGGCGTGATAAATGCCATGTTCTGCCTTTCTTGTAGCCTGTTTGTTTCTCTGCTAATTTAACCCTCCTTGGGACACAGGCAGTACAGTATATGCATATTTATGTTTCGCAGTCAATGTACGCACTTATAATGTACATTATTCAGGGCTTGTTTTTAAGGGCTACATTCCAGTCCACTTTTGATGCATGTGCCTGTGCACCTTTTTTTTTGTTTTCTCCAGGATTGAAGTCAGTTTTATGACCTCACAGACAGATCGGTAGATTTGTTTTCATAGCACAGCACGCAAACTACACTCGACTGTACGTATTTGTACTTGTGCGAGGGAACAGGGTAGATTGGCAGCAGAATCTCCTGTGTACCACACAGTATGTGCTGTCCATCAGTTTTCTCAGCAGTGTGTCCTGAGACAGCTGGGAAGGCAGTGAACCATCAAATATCACACGATTGGCACATTTATGGTGGGCTTTCTCATTCAAACAGATGCAAAACAGTCTAAACACTGGGCTACTGGTTATTGCTGTTTAATCATCCATGTCTGGGTGGCTAATAAGCAATTCCCTCGTAAGCCATAGAGCGGACATGTCTCATTTAACAGTGTCAGATTGTGTTCCTCCAAACATGCTTGTGTTGGGGCTCTTGTTTCATCTGTGAGCCCTGGCAATGATGAAATGTGCGACAACAAATTGCGAAGCACTAAATGCAAATAACCTCCAATGTGACATATGGCAATATCAATGCCGACTTTGTTCATGTGTTCAAGTCATAAAAAGTAATGGAAATGATAGCTGTACTGGAAAATAGAACATAGCATGGCAGAAATAACAAGAGGGATGGGTGGCTCCAGACCCTCCCTTCCCTGGAAATAGAGAATTGTCCCCCTCAATATCCATCTCACTCTAAACATAGATTTTTCAAAAATGTAATAATCTGCATTGAAAATATCAGTACAAGTTATGGACACAAAACAATGTGTTTTTAAGTTTTTAAAGACTGGGTCCCCCTTCTTATTCCTCACTTTGATCCACTGCTGACCGCTCCCGCAAATACATTAGTGTTTGGTACATACAGTATGTTTAGCGATCAACCTACACGTTCCAGCCACTTCTCCTAATGCATTGTCTCCAATGCAAAAAAAGCACTTTGCAATAAACGGTCAAGTTTGTGGCAAGCGTAATCAGCATTTCTGCTCTCCACATGTTGTATTTTTCCTGCTACAGTGAACAGTACTTTTAGTATCCCTTTCAAGAATTGCTCCCCCCCCAACCCAAGTGAGGTGAGATATGGGCACCTTGGAAAATAGGTGGGGACCTCAAACCAGAATGACCACTGAGTGACTTTGCAATGTCATGAGAGACACGTTGCTGTTAAATAAATGAATACGTACCGAAATAAAACCATCAACATTTATCGCCACTTTTGTCCATCTGTAGTTGTCAGGCTTTTAGGGCTGGAAGATGTTCAAATAAGTCATTGTTTTCTTTCATGAATCAGCTTTGTACTCACTGACTTGCTGGCCTGCTTACCGGGCTCGTGGCCAGCCCAGCCGCCGAGCCCAGTGACCGAGTATCATATCTATCTAGATATTGAGCGCGGGGATGGTAGCAGAAAGAGTGACTTGAATGGCAACACGTATTAAAAAGCCTATTAAATTGTTCTGGATTATGGCCAGACCATAATGGCAATGAGCTGTAACTTTTCCTTCAGCCTGTGCTCTCTGGATTGTGATTCATTATATATTATGTAGCGTGTGAACAGTCACATTGTGATCATGTGGCATGAAGCCTATAATAATAGCTGCAGCCTGCTTGAACTTGGCCATCGAAGGCTTTGATTAACCTTCCACCTATCCAACTGCTGGTTTTTTTTTTTTTAATGTATTTATCTTGCTGTGCAGCTTGTAGCTACTGTACATTTACATAAAGCAAGAAAAGCATTATGCAGAATGATTGATTAAACCACAGGATCTTGTGAAAAATCTTACTGAATCCCTAAAGTGGTAATGGCCTTTTAAAATCTAAGTAAACAAGGGAAATAATCTTGCATGCACCCTTAAAATTGGATGTATAATTCACAATGTGGGGCATGTCAAGCTGTTCCTGTTAGTTCAGAACATAATCTGAAAGGTTGTCCTCCGCTGCACTGTCTGTTGGCTGCCAGCTGCAGCCAGTCAGGTCAGGCTACATGGTATTCACACCATGTCGTTGGCCAGTACAGGAGAGTCACGTCTTGTACCCCTGGGGAAGCACGGAGGGTAATTTCTCCTGCCAAGCAGGACAGGTGTGTGTACAGACACACAGTCTGCTGGCCTGCCTGCTTTAAGGGCCCTGCTGTACCTGTAAACACTGCAGAGTTATGGGGTCCGTGCACACGCTCAGGGCAAGTCCAGGTCAGCTGGGATGTGTTTATGCGAGTCAGCATGGGCAGCATTGAACTCTGTTTCTGTGCTTGCATTCCTGTGTTTGAGAGCATTAGTACCAGTTGGGACCATGTTGGCCTTGGGGACCAAAGACTAGTCAAATGCAGGGTTTAAAGCAATGTTATAAATTGAACTTATGCTAGCCTAGGGTTGGGCTACATGGGAATTGGTCAGGGTTAGGATAAGGCTCTGGGTTTGACTGCACACAATGAATGGAAGTCAGTGCAGTGTCCTCACAAGGATAAGTATGCAAACCTGTGTGTGTATGTGTGTGCTTGTTGTTAGGCCACGTGGAAGCATCTGGTGCAACTAAAACATGGCTCCAGTGGAATCGTCTCCAGATGTGTTTGTGTATTTTGGCCCCACTGTCTGTTTGACTCTGAAGCAATCAGCATACATGCAAATTACTTGCTTTGTTGTCTTTCATTTATTGAGTATTTGTTTGTGGTAGTATTTGTATTTTATTTTGGTCTTGAGGAATTGTGTCCTTGACATGGTCAGAAAAAAAAAAACAAAAAGTAAAAAGTGCTTATTTACAAGCTTTACAAGTGTGTGTGTGTTTGTGGCATCTGCCCAGTCAAAGGCCAACCAGATGGACAGGATATTGACTATGACCAGACTTTACAGAGTTACATTGCTTAATGAGGGACATTCTGGTTAATTCATATGCCACAGGATGGCATGCTCAAGATTTTGACTTTGTCTTTTTTTTGTGTTTTTTTTTTTTTGTTTTTTTTATCCATCAGTTGGCGGCTGAGGTGAGGTGAGAACCATGTGGCTTCTCTGCTCCTGTCTCACTCTGTTGGTCCTCAGCTTCGGATCATGTGACACGCTGACATCAGAGCAAGGTGAGTTCGTTCTTCCCTGCCATCATCTCTTTTGGGTTTGACATAAAGAAACTTTGATTGGATAAACAATTGTCCTACTCATTAACTACTCATGACTCGAATTGCCATTTTAGGGCTACATTGCGAGTAAGTATATTTCCAACCTACTGATTTATACATACCAGCCTATATTTTTTACTTCAAATAGAACTCATATCTGCTGTTTACCTCTATTGTAAGCTTTTTAATATATTATAATGTGACAAAATTATAGTTGGCGACTGTTGGTGAATTAATTTTACTACTTTAAAGTGGTAATATCAATCTAATAAAATTAATGTTCGTGTCATGTACTTGTATATACAACTGCTTAACAAAATGAGATTTCAAATAAGAATAACATATGCATTAAAATCAAACAGGAAATAAGCGATTTAAGTCGCTGCATTACAGTGTGGCATTGGAGCACCATTATTAATCCAACATTGTGGCTGAAAGCCATTCTAACTGTTAATAGCTTAGAGCATCCATCAACCCAACGTTTTCCTTGTGCTTGTGTCCTGGCTCTTTATTAACCTTATTCATTTTCTCATATGTGACATTAACCTCTAAAATCATATGACAACAACTCAATGCAGTCCTGTCCTTGTTATGCCACTAACAGTTCAAAATTGTTGCTATTTGTGGATAAATACTCTTAAAAAAAGGATGGCTTGGCAAGTATTCTGCTAAAGCCAGTATGTATAAGTATGTACTGTAGTTTTATTTAATCAAGCCTATCAAAAAAAAAAAAAACAAACTCCCTTACTCCTGAGTATAAAATCATTGACATGAAGCTTGACCTGAGGGTGTTCTGTATAGTTCTCCAATAAAATAGTTGAACCACCTACATCTGGTATGAGCCCTGCATGCTATGTATCCAGTTGGTTGAACAGGTGCAGAAACAGAAAATACTACACCTGCCCATCCCTGCAAATGACCAGTACTCAGTGATTATCGCCAGTGTGGATTGTGGCTAATTAGCGTAAAAACATGCTAACATACCACCCTACATTATACCCGCTAAACATTAGCATGTCATTTTCAGCTGCAGGTAGCGTTTATCTCGCTGTGCCCGCTGTTTTATGTTCACTCTAGAGATGTTATTGTTGACCAGCTCGTTGTGATTTGGAACCATTCTGTTCTGTGTGTGCACCATGTTTATGTGATGGGACCCAAGGCTGTGATGAAAATGCCCTGTAATTGCAGCTTATTTGATGCCAGTTGCGGGTGGGGACAGTATGATTAGGATAGTAGTGAAGAGACACATATGCTTACTGTGTGTGTTTATTGTGGTCCCTTTCATAAACCATTAATCATTGAGTCGCTGTGTATTTGCACTGAGGTTTTTATGGCTTTGAATTTCTTTTCAATGGTGGATGGTGTTGCAAGCTTGTTGAAATGCTACTTTGTTTGTCTTTTGGCGACTGGGTGGAATGTGCTTGTGTTTCCTTATGCATGTAACCGGGTCTGTTTGTGTGTGCGTTTATGAATGTGACAGACTCTTGTTTTATTTATTTATTTTATTGGGAACTCACATAATCATCACACTGTCAGTGTGTTCTCAGGGGCCAGCTGTGTGATATTACCAGAGGGGCCAAACAATCCTCTGTAGCTCATGGATTTCTGCAGGAAACCTTGCGAGGGAGGAGGGGGGTCTCTCTTGGGAGACCCGAGTCAGAGCTTTTCAGATGAGAATGAGTCAGCAAGCTGCTCCCCTGAGTCCATTCCCCTTGCATTTGCAAGAAAGTGCTTTCTCAAGTGCAGCTAGAACATTTTGTTACACACACGCGCAATCACTATACCTCTGACACATCTAAATCCCTACTTACTGGTAATTTTCTGACAATACAGGAGGTAAACCTAGTATTGAAGAGTCAAGCTAGATGACTGTACTTCTGTTATGCAGAGAATCCGCTAGAGAGAAGTCCCAATGCTAAAATTGAATTGCATAAAACTCCCTGTCTTTGGTTAAACTGATATTTTTTGTGCACCACGGGCCGGACACTGAAATAACGGATTCTTGTATTGATCTGTTTTGAGTCACTTACCTTCTGTCTGTCTATGAGCCAAGTTTTACCTTGTCTGGTGCCTCTCAATTAATTGTGTATTTACATGGAAACAGCAGCACGTGCTTCGCTGCAACAAAATGTGATTAATGATTGACTGGGTTCATGAAAAGTGGGAGGGTATTTGACGATAAAGACAGCTGAATGGATGCAAAGGGGCTAAAGGTGGAAGAGATGTGGCATCTGCAAGGCTGGTATGGGCAGATGTAGTGAGGCCCAGGTGGTTGTAGGGAGACTGTGTATGGTTGCTATATCTGGTGCATTTCCATGGGAGTATGTTCCAGGCTCACACGGTACCAATAACTGGATGAAGATAGTAATAAGAGAAAAGCAATAAGAATTGATAATGCGAAGGGGCTATGTTGGGACAAACCAATGAATTGTCCAGTTATAAGTTAGTTTGAAAGGAGAGTTGACTCTGAAATGTACAAAAACCCACCATTCCCCTATGAGGGAATCGCACTCACTGTTTACCATACATCAATGTATTCGTGGTGGCTCGCTGCAATATTAGCACTGGCCACCACACATTGATTTTTTATTTTTGGCACTGTTTGGCCCCTCTCATCTCTTGAGCCACGGCACATGTTTTTCTACTGACATATTTTTTTCCCCCCTATCCTTCTAAGAGAAGGTTATTTGTGATTTATTTACTAGTGGCCAATTAGGCCTCCCTCTGTCTGCTGTCTGCAGACAGAGGAACAGACAGGAGAGAGGGGTTCTCTGATATTATATTCCTTTTGTAAATGCACAGTCCTCCTAAATTCAATGGAGGTGTACTTTAGGCCTTGATTCAATCTTTTAAGTTTAACGGTTTGCCAAGAATCAGCACCATTCTTGTTATTTTTTTTTTTAAATAAGATCATCACCTAATGTTGAGAACATAGAAATGTGGGTGAAAAGAAATCCAAGACGTGTTTTTTAATTGGGATTTATAAAACATGCTGCTAATGAGAAACCATTGTCTCGGCGCTTTGCCTTGTCAGCCCACTCTATTTATATAGATATCCATTGAGGACTGTTATTACCTCAGCTGCTGTCTCAGAGTTTATGTATAATAACTATGAAAATACTAAGGCTCAAAAAGGAAAGTTATAGCGAAGGGTTCTGCCCCCTGCACTGAGACCAGAAGATGCTTCCACTGGAAAGGAGCTTGATAACTGAAAGTTTTGGCCCCCATTCTACTTTTGGATACTTTAGGTACAAATACCTGCATCTTGGGAGCATGGATATTTTGTTGCGAATACAATGGACTCTTTAATAATGGTTCCTGGCATGTTTATTTTGAATTTTACAGGGAACTAGTGCAGCAAGCACAAAAGAGATCAAAGAAGTACGACTGAATTAGCAAGACTTTAAATGTGCCAAGTCTGCTTTTGGAAGCCATGCTTTCGCTCATCTGCCAGTCCGATGAAGGTGATGGCATGATTAATGGCTGCATATTGCACAGAGAAAGCTGAACTATGAATGATGCAGTTGACACTTACTGAATCTGTGGGCAGTGTAGGCAAGAGAGGTTTATAGTTCCTCTTTTTCCTGGAGTATTTTGAGGGGTGACCCCTTTTGGACTAATGTAAAAAACTGAGAAAGGTTGATTGAATTATCAATATGGTTTCTACAGTGTGAAAGCAGACTGGCGTGTGGCAGACATGGCAAGATTGTGAGTAAAGTAAAGTAATTCGGTTAATGAAGAAGTGGTACAACTGTCTATCAGGCATCTGAACTCCTGTCCTGAGGAATTTTTGCTTGTCATTTTGTAGGTGAAGTAGGATTATGGAGGCAGATGCTTGGGCATCAGCACCTCCGCAGAATAAGCAGACATACATAAGGCAGCAGTTGGAAAGAGATAGCTCAATGAAGGAGGAGGCTCTTGTGGCATGTTAAATGACATAAAATAAAGTGAATGTCTTTTTTTTCCAACAAGACTGTTCACAATGGTGAGTAAGAGAGTCTCCCTTTTTGTTCTATTTTATACCATGGTGTGGGCTCATACCACAAGACACATGAGTGCATTTTAGCATAGCTGAACATTTCTGACCTCTTATCTCCAAATTTAAGGATTTCTCACCAAATCTGGAGTATTTGGCCACACGAGCATGACAGACCTTGTGGCAAGACACAAACCCAAAAGGTGAAATAAAGTTTTATCCTCTAAAACAATTATACTTAAGAGTGTGCATAAAAATCTTTTTATTGGCTCTACTGAGGATTACAGGCTAATCAGCAACTCGATTGGCCAGTGACGGATCCCTTGGCCTGTGGATTGGGCTTTTTGTGCTGCCATGTCATCCATGAGAGAAAAGGAAGGAACAGAAGCTAAATTAGCACTAATGACTGAAGGCAGAGTACAGGAAGGGATACTGGGATGAAAGACTGTACGCGCATTCAGATCTACTCTGGTAAAGCCTGCAAACACAGGAAGAGCTGAGATCATCAGAGAACGGTTACATGCATAGGGAGCACACTCAGCCTCCACCAGGAGGAGATGATGATATGATCTTTGGTTATGCAGGTAGGCTTTGGCAAGCAAGAGAAGCAAGAGAAACTTCCAGAGTATGTGGATGTAGCTCAGTTGTGTATGGTGGTTGAGTAGACTTAGAAATGTCTAGTTTTATTGACACTGTGCAGAAGAGATCCCTCACAGTTATTGTTCAAGGTGGGCATTGGTCCAATTTTTGATGTTGGCTCCATTTGCCCCTGTAAAAGTGGCTGAGAAGAGTAGGAAGGTGCATTGTGAGAGTTTTGTGGTTGATAGCCACAGAGTAGTAGGCCTGTGTGAGGCAGGCTGCAGCTGATGATGATCACCTGTGGCATGTGTGGCCTTGAAGAGAGGAGGCCTCTGGCCTAGAAGATCTATCTTGCGAGGCAAACTTGTGTGAAGACGCCAGTTCACGCTGTCGTAAATGCTGACTGAGGGCAGTCCTCCCTGCTGGGGTACTTGGCTGTGGTATGACTGATGTGGCATAGAGAAAAAGGTGAATAAAGGAATACCAGATTGTTGCACAGGTTTTCATTTGAACCATGCATGTGCATGTGTACTTTCAGGTAAAGGTAAGTTGAAATTTTTGTGTTTATTAAAGTTTTGAATGTATTATGTGTGATCTATTGTCTATCTTTGTTTTATATCTGAAATATGAGTCAAACAAGCCAAAGGAATGGCCGTCCTAAATCTTGGTTACTTCATTCACTTAATTTTTTGTCTATTGTTTGAAATACAAACAATGAAGATTAATGTTATTGCTTATATTTTAATAATGATACTTATTTCAATCTATATATTTAGTTATCCTTGTAATAATTGCTTCATACACATGGGACTTTCCATGAAAGTGGAACGGAAATTGCTGAGATTGTTGTTTTCAGTTTGGGAAGATTGTTTTTTCTGGCGACTAGTTTTAAAGGCTTTCTTGATGTGTGTTATCCAACACTGAGGTTTCCATTTTCCCTAATTTGCACAAAATGGAAGCTGTCTTTTCTTGCTGTCCTCACTTCTGAGCTTGATATTACTGTCCACTGAGTTGACATGTTTGGTGAAAGCTTGAATTTTGATTTTTACTCAGGTGTCATTCAAGTAGCTGAACCAGTAGCTAGGCATGTTTATTTGAAAGATCTTGGACTTGAGCTTTCCAGTACTGTCATGCAGGGCTTGGCTTCAGGAAGATCAGTTAAAAAGGGAAGAAAAAGAAGGTGAACACACTGTTCCATACCGGTAGACTTAAAATTCATTCACCCCAGATGGGATTCAAACCCAAAATCCCTGGCTTAGGAGGCCAATGCCTTATCCATTAGGCCACTGGGGCCCTGCATTGATAAAAACCGTACTCAATGTTTCCACTGGCCCAATGCCAAATCCTGGTAAAAATACTCAGTGTGTGCTCTTATGCACCTTTAGAGATAATAAAAGTCTGTCAAGATTGTCAGTCATGGTTATCTTAGGAGGCACTCACACAGGATTATCCACACATACTGTGCCCAAGCAGTCTTGACTCACAAAGTCCAATTTATTCGAATAATGTGAGCACTCTGTACTATACTCAATCACTTTGCACTTCCTTGGCCCTTGCACATTTGGAAGAGGTGTGCTTCAGCAAAAGCACAGGTACGCAATGCGGACATGACGATTGACCTGCATGCCTCACTTGTCTCTTGCTGTCTCTGCAAAAGTCAATTATTATATTGCAAAATCAATAACTCTCCGCTGCAGCCATATCTGAACAAAAATATACAAAATAAGCCACAAATCCAGTGAAGTTGCAGTCATGTTCTCGCAACTTGATGATGTATTTACAAGACATAAACTTGCTCAGGCATGGTTAGGCAGGTGCCGGTGTAAGCGCTGGCCAGTGGGGGACTGGGGAAGGGGGACAAGTTTGCTTTAGCGTGGTATGAAGCAACTGGGCCAAGTATGAGGGCGCCCTTGGGAGAAGTGCTTGACAGAAATACAACTGGACTTACTTCAGTCCTCTCTCAAAAAATCTGTTTTTCTCTGTCAAGAATATGCATTGTGAAATGACTGTCCCTTCTTCTTTAGATGCAGGTGTACTACTGGTGTACTCTTGTCTTGAGGAGCTCGTGCGCCTGTGTTGTTCCATGTGTTTGTCGAGCTGTTGTTTTGTCTCCCCGTTGTATAAAGCTTTGTAGCTCTTACTGTATTTGACAGCTTAGAGAGCACTGCTCATCTTGCGTTTTGGTATATTTTTTTCCTTGGGATGAACCACTTCTCCCTAAGGGTGTTGCTGGGTCTTAAGTGCACTAGGATGTTATGCCTGGAGAAAATCGTTCACATTTCTCCAACAGTCACATATGTAAGTCAATACTCCATCGGCTGTTCTTTTTCTCTCTGTTTGATGTTTCAGTACCTTGTCTGGCTCTTCAATCTGACTTAATGAAGGTCCAGTTGGGATAGTGGCAGATTTTAAGTGCTTTCTTGACATGTCTGTTCTCAGATGTTGAGGCTTTCATCTCCACTAATGTGCACAAAATGTTAACCTTCTTTCCTCCTCTATTAACTCGATGTTACTGTACACCGAGTTCAGTAAGAGCCTTTAGTTGCTAAGTTTTGACTTTGACCCAGATCTCATCCACATACATGTACCTGGTGTTGTTCCTTTGAAGGAAGTCAGACCTCTGCTTTTCAGCTCCTCTATGTAGAGCTTGGCTTCAGAGAGATCAGGTCAAAAGGAAGAGAAATGAAAGAGAAGAGATAATGAAGTTAAATTAATATGAAGATGCCAAATATGTTCGAAAAATGCCAAACTTCAAAATAAGTGCTATAGAGGATGGTTTTGATGCATCAACATCTGTGAGGGAGGGCCAGCACACATCTGCTACGCCACTCTATTATCAATCAACCCAGTGCCAGTGCCATATCCATTAGGCCATTGGGGCATTATATTGGTTGAGAAGACCATCTCTCTAGTCATACATTCAGTTCTAATACAATAGAAAAATAAAGCATTTGCAATGCATGTTTTCAACTGACATGGCACTGGTCCATGACGCTATTGTAGCATTAAAATGATTCAGAGAATGTAATGCTCTGACAGAAGGGAGTACTAGAGGCAACCTTTCATATAGTGCCAGTGGTCGGTGTGGACACAGGATACTTTGTTTATGCTACTCTTTTGACAGTCATGTATTTATTGACAGAAGCACTCATTATTACAAGCTCTGGCTCTCCACAGTGGTGGAGACAATTATGTACACCCATGGTACTGTAGTTAACTCTTTTTTGCATTTTTTTTTTTTTTGAATCACTATTAATCCTTTTACAGTAATAGGACAGTGGACTGGATATTACAGTTAGGTCCAGAAATATTTGGACAATGAGTATTTTTGTAATTGTGTCTCTATACACGAAGTCACGAAGTCTACACAAAGTAGATTTGAAATTAAACAATCACAATGTGATCAAAGTGTAGACTTCAGGCTTTAATTTATAGAATTTCACATTTACCGTTTAGGAATGACAGTCATTGTATGCACAGCACCTCAAGTTTCAGAGGCTCAAACGTATTTGGACAACTGATTGACAAGAGGTTTCATGACCAAATGAGGTCCGTTCCCTCGTTACTTCAAGATAAATGAAGAAGATAATTGATTTCAGGTGTTGAAATTACATTTGGCAGCTGTTTGACTGGAGCTATCAATATGAGGTCCAAGGAGATATCAATGCTAGTGAAGTAGGCCAGTTTTAGGCTGAAAAAACAAAACAAATCGGTCAGAAAGATAACAAAGACTTTAGTAGTGGCCAAATCAACAGTTTGGTACATTCTTAAAAAGAAAGAATGTACTGGTGAGGTCAACAGTATTAAAAAGCATGGAAGGCCTTGAAAGACAACTAAAGTCGATGATTTCAGAATTCTTTCCTTGGTGAAAAATAAACCCTTCACAACACTGAAGTCAAAAATACTTTTGAGAAGGTAGGTCTATCATTGTCAAAGTGTACAACCAAATGATGCCTCCATGAAGATAAATACAACGAGGTGCAAACAACTGTTGACATTCAAGAGCTGGAAGGCCAGGTTAAACTTTACCAGAAAACATTGTAAAAAGCCTCCCAAGTTCTGGAATCATATTCTTTGGATGAAACCAAGATAAACTTGTTATCAGAATGATGGGAAGAGAAAAGTCTGGAGAAGAAAAGGAACAGTTAATGATCCAAAGCATCCCACATCATGTGTCAAACATGGTGGAGGCAGTGTTATGGCATGGGTATGTTTGGCTGCCAATGGAACTTACTGATAATGTCACTGCTGACAGAAGTATCAGGATGAATTCAGAGTTGTATAGGGCTCTACTGTCTGCTAACAATCAGCCAAATGCTACTAAACTGATGAATGGCGATTCACAGTGCAGATGGATAATGACCCTAGACATTATGTGAAAGAACCTCAAGACCTTTAGAAGGCAAACAAATTGAATATTCTTCAATGGACAAGTCATCCACCTGATCTAAATCCAATAGAGCAGCTTTTCAGTTACTGAAGTCAAAACTGAAGGCAGAAAGACCCACAAACATGCAGCAATTGAAGGTGGTTGCAGTGAAGGCCTGGCAGAGCATCTCCGGGGAGGAAACTCAAAATTTGGTGATGTCCATGGGCTCCAAACTTATATGAACTGAGAAAAATCAAGCACACGACGGTGAACAGAGAATGGATTGAGTACATCAACTAGTATAGTAGTGTTGTATGTCTTTGTCAATTGTCATTGCATGTAACACCTTATATTGTTAAGAAGGACAAAGAATTGTGACAAACTTTGTAGACAGGCCCGGACTTAATAAATTAACTTAATCAAAAATGAGGAACAGCTTCTGAGTTGTTCCTTCATGACTTATCCTGTTCAATTAGTTCTCTATTATATACAGATAAAAATGTGAATTCATCAAGAGCAGCTCATAACCTTGAAACACTAGAAAGTCAGTAAATTTCAATAGTATTCAACATTTCATTAGTGCACAGGGCATATAAGTGGCCACAATATCATTCAATCCAACCTAAATTAAAAACTGCTGCGTGTCCTCCTCAATTCGACTGTTGTTAAAAGCTTGTAAATGTTTTTTTTTTTTCCATGAGTCCAGTCTATGTGTGTCTGAGCTTGTGAGAGTGCATTGAATGTGGGCCAAAGGCCTACAAGGGAAAAATGAGTCAGCTCATCCCTCTGAAATGGAGCATTTTGAGCCTTTCTACTCCTCTGTGCTATTTATCTCTGGAACACAACCAGGAATGTTCTCTCTATGTCTGCCTCATTTGGCCAAGAGGGCAAGTGAGGAACACATTTCATGTTCTTTTTTATATAATTTTCCATTTATCCTTTTCTCCCTCATGTCAAGTACAATTTTTCTACATTGAAAATCTGGTTCATAGTTTCAAATTAAGTGTTATTAAGATTATATATGAGCAAATGTTGATAGTAACGTCAGTACACATATATTTATATTATTATGTATTTATAAGCAATTAAAAAACAAAACAAAAATAAAACTTAAAAGTTGAAAATCTACCTGAGCATTAACAAAAAGCCTTAAACTTATTAAAAGATACCAGCATGCAACCTTGCTTTGTAAATGTGTTATAACAGCTTTGAGAGGTTGCAGACTCTCCCACAGAGTCTTACATTTTGCTGATCAGCAACCCAGGCCAATTATCTTGGACTACACCATTGTAAAGCACATCCAATAACCTTACTCTCTCTTATTACAGTCCACACACATCTGACCTCTTCTCCCAAATGAAAGTAATCTGCCAAGCGTGACATCTAAAACAGAAAAACAGAATCACTACTCAGACGCAGTTGGTTTCAAGAAACCCTGGCTACAGTTCAGCATTGGAAGAAAATCCTGTATGTTGTTGAATATCCATCATGATGCCAGAAGAGTCATACATTACTTTATACGTGGATACTTGAGTTGACACATTATTCTACATGTTCCGCTGTTAAAATTGATACATCTTAATCAGTAAGTTTGGGCCAAGTTATATGAGTTTCCTACCATTATGTATATTGAAGTATTTATAATTATCAAATCATCAAATTTTTACCAAGTCTTCCAGGTTGGTTCTTGTCTGACTCATTTAAGCAACGCTTCACTCCCCTAAAGGCCCAAAATGTCCTGATTTTTTTTTATTTTTGGAAAGGTAGAGACCTTGGGGAACACTTACAGCAGTGGGTTGCTTGAATGCCAGTGTAGCATCATTACCTGCTTTGGCAAGACTCAAACACAGCCCATGAAACAGGAAGTGAACCCAGCCAAGACCATCCAATCTCTTTAAGGCTACATGGAGCTACTAGCAGGATCCTTGAGTGGCTCTCAGACTGTGTGCTAATTAACTTGTCAACAAGCTTCCCTTTGATCTGAGCTTTAGAGGAAATGGGGTTCAGATTCTACAGAATGTCCTCTGCCATATTGCCAAAGTGCCTGAGTACCCAACAGTCCACTAAAAAATCATCCATCCTTCCGAGTTATGTAGAAACAGCTTGTTTATACTGTGGGTGGAGGTAAACGCCTGATCAAGTAAACACAACATTTAACCTGATTTGCAGTTTTAAAGGTGGCATTAAATCTTTTCAATGCAATTTACCCATAGGCTAAAGTACATTATACTATGCAACCTTTTAATGTACTGTCACCATCACTGTTATAAGGTCAAACAAACAGTCCAAACCTTTAATAAAAAAACTTTTAAGGTAAGTACTAGTTAAGGTCTCAAATTTCCCTATTGCCAGACTTTATCTTTAACAATCATCAGTATTGATAGTTTAAGTTTATTATTAGTATAACTTATTTGGATAACATTGAGTGTATAGGTGATTAGTGTTCCATTTGTCCTGTAAAATCAATTTTAAGTGGCAGCATTTTTGTCACAAAAACTTTTTACTACATTCATCCTAAACTGTGTTTAGGATGAAAAATATGGGCACAAATTCTAAGTTTAGTGCTTCGTATAGACATGCAACTGTGAGGCTGTGAGTCCAGTTTTAAATGTATGTCCCTGTTAAATATGCACAAACAAATGTTACTGCATAAATGATGGATTGGCCATTTATAGTGCAAACAGTTAATCTCATAGTGACTTATGCATATGGATTTGCCTTTGCTATTGCTATCTTAGTTCCTCTCAGATCCATGGCTCAGTATCTTTCAGATAATTGTTTTTGTGTCATAACCACTAGCTGCTGACAAAGCTCCAACTGCTACATGAGACAACCTTAGTGAATAGCTGAAACAAAACAGACCTAAATAAATCCGTAGACCCACTATCATCCTGTCATTGTAATGAGTGGTATTTTGCTCTCCGTGTGCGGCATGGGTATGCAGTAACACAGTTGTCCCAGCGTTTTCACGCCCTTTGCAGGTTCTGTGTCTGTCTTCTTGGGTTCCCCCTTCTGACTTCCTCCCACAGTGTCAAGACGAGTAATTCACATTAATTAGTTATAATAAATTGCCCATAGTTGTGAAGGTGAGGGTGAATGGCAGTTCGCCTCTGTATGTCAGATGATCTCGCACAGTTTCAGCTGGGATATCCTCCAGCCCCCTGCAAATCTGCAGACGATAGCAGTGATGACTGTTTACCATTGCAGTAGAGAAAAGGCTAGATGTTCCCCATCTTGAAGACAGCATACTGTATTTTTTGTGTGTGCAGGAGGGGTGTGCTTCATTTTAGCTCAAATAAAGTATGTATCCAATTTCATTGTGCTTGTACATTGACAAGAGATTCTGATTGTGATGTGGCGTAACATAGTGATTATCCCATGTTAGAATGATAAAGCTTTACATTGGCTGACAATGGTTTATTGTGGCAGCAAAAAGCTATAGTGTCTTGTGTTATGGTTATGGTGAGCTTATTAAGAATACTACATTTCAGCAGACTGCGGAAAGTTAAAGGTCATTTAATGTAAAGCATCACAGCTGAGTTTGGCATTTCCTAAATTGGCCACAGCATTAAAACACAGCCTCTGGCTTAAAGAAAAGAAAAAGACTTGCCTTGTCTTTATTTCAGTATAGAAGTCCTACTGTTTAATATTGCCCCACAGAGGAGGACAAAAAAAAAGTACCATATCCTCAAAAGTGGTTGTTAAGTGCAAGTTACTTTTCATCAACACTTCTCTTACCTCTCACCCATTGTCTTCACTCTACCCACTCTCTGCTCGCCAGTGTTCATTCTTCTTCCTATCTCGTCTAGCATCTTCTTTATTACCTGACTCTTCATTCTACTGGCCTCTGGCCACAAGCAGTTCTGACAGAGCCTTCATCTTTAAGATAAAGGTAAATGTGAGAAGACAGATCTTACCATGTCTTTACTTCAAAAAACTTGCAGTGGGAAATTTAAAGATAATCTCCTGGTGTATAACTGTGTGTGTGTGTGTGTGTGTGTGAGAGGGGCGGCACAGAGTACTTAGTGCTGAATTAGCAGATAAGGTTTCAGGATCTGTCAAGTTCTAAGTGTGTGTGTGTGTGTGTGTGTGTGTGTGTGTGTGTGCATGCATCAAAGGACTAAGTTTGTGATATTTCCTGTAATCTGCATTAACTTTTTGGGAGTCACAATCGGTTCATTTACTTTGTCTTTTCATCTGAAGTTTCTCTCGGCTTCCCACAACACTACTATATAACGTCTCTTTTCGAGATGATCTGATACCTTGACTTGTTCTTGTAGCCTGCAATGAGAGAACAAACAATAACATTCGGAAATGACTTGTTTTGAAACAGCGTTCGTGTTGTGAGATGAGCAGAAGCTGCAGGGTGTCAGTGATGAACTTGATAATAGGTGATGAAGCGCTAAATGGAATTTAATTCTTTCTTCTTTCTTTCTTCCGTGAAATTAAATTCCTAGCTCTTAATTAAAGTCAGTTGGATGTTATTATTTGAGTTATTATAATAGGTTATTTGCATTCATTTCAGTGGGATTTCTAGCCTGAATAAAGTTAGTGTGCTTTCACTTGATGGCAACTCACCATGCAGTGCCACTCACTGAAATTACTTTCTTTACAACTTTATCACACTAAATCCTTAGATCTACAAGACAGAAAAAGAACCATTTTGCTTGTATGTTTATTATCATATTCAATTGTGATGAAAGGAATGTCTTTCCTTTGCCTTCTTCTCGTCAACCGCTACATTCGGCCTTCAAATGAATCCTAAATCTGAATTAACACTGATTTTTGTTCTAGTTTGCAGCTAAGCTCCATCTCTAGCTACTCTTTTGCCTTTGTTGTCACAAAATATGCTATTTGCAAGCACTTTTTTCAAACTGAATATAGCAAATTCAACCCGCCACTCAAAACCTAAACATTTTAAAACAATAGAATTTCTAGCCAGTAGCTGTAGGTTTTGTCGTCTGATAGGAACTGAAATGAACCGATTTTACCATCCCTAGCTACATATACGCTAATGTTAACAATGTAGCTATGATCCCCTTTAAAACTGGCATTACAAGTACAGGTGTAAAGACACTCCAAACATTTTAGGACATATTGTGATCGGATCTGCAACAATTTCAGAAGGTGCTCGGGGATGCATTCTGACTAAATGTGACTGCATCTCTAATTATATGCATTGCAATCATGCATGCAGCGGAGTGCTGCCTTGCTGCCCCCTCCCTCTTCAAGCATGTAGGAGAACTACGGTAGCTGCCAGTTTAGGATCTTCCAGTTAGATTAATATAGCTTAACCAACTTGGGACAAATTTAAAGCAGACTGCTGACAAATAATGCCTTGTACTACTTCTTCTTGGTCGCCTTTTACTGGGGTGAATCTTTTTATTGGTTGTATTGCAAAACTACTATGGAATATCAACGCGAAGGGTTTTTGCCTGTTCTCACTTAATGTTAGCACATACCATATTACTTACCGTAATATGGTATATATACTAATTTGAAGTAACCATTCAATCTGTGTAAGTTGCATGTATTTGGCTGTTGGAGCACCCAGAGGGAACCCAGGCAGGCACAGGGAGAGCATGCAAATCCACATAGAAAGACCTGCCAGGGAATCGAAATCTGGGTGACAGCTACATTCTACATTAATGCTAAATGACCGAGGCTATTGCTGCAGGTCCCACACCACTGTTAGCATTTTATGATCCGTGTGGCTGGAAACTACACTGAGCATTGCTCTTCTATTTCAAGGCTGAGCTTCAAATTAAAATCCGATCTTCAGCTCACACACACACTGTAGAGCAATACTGACACAGCTCAGCTCATATCATTAGGTTTATGTATTTTTGCTAAACATGAGATAGGACTTGCTTCCAGATTCTCAGCAGTCAAAACAAAAAAGGGAACATTTTGAAAATTTGTGCCCTGCAGGGCCTCTACCTCACGGTCGAGGTCCTTGGCCCCAAAGAGATCAATTAACTGTGGATCGCAGTGATTCACATGGTCTGTGTCTACCTGTACCAGCCTATTTTTTTTTTTTACACATCTTACAGCTCAACACCCTTCCTCCCCCTATTTCTCTGACAGGCAGCACTTTTCTCAGTAACCTCCCCTGACAAGGTTAGAACATATCCATCAACAGAAGCTACCGTGACAGACAAGTTTGGTGCTGGACGGCCTGTCAGGTCGGCCTGTGTTCCTGTCTGCACATCTTGTCCTTGTTTCATTTCATTCTAGATGTTGTACTGTTTTTTTTCTTTTTTCTTTTTAACTCTCTTTCATGTTCACAAACTCCCCTTTCTTTCTTCCATATCGATATTTCTGCTTTGCCCTCAGATATCCATATGTTTCAGGTTTGCTTCCTCTCGTGCCTACTCCATTTTGCCCAGCAGCAAGTGTGAACAGTTACATTTGGGCCTAACTTCTCCTGAGACTCACTATAGTACTATAGTACATTTCAGTTTTTGTTTTTTTTTTAAATTTTTTTTATTCCTTATGTCTCCACAGATGTGCAGTGCCCATCTCTACAAGTTGATGAATGGAAGTTTCCTCAGGCGGCCAGGCACAACGTAACTGGTAAAAAGACAAGCGCAGACACACACCTTACATTCTCTTAAGGTTATTTGTTTGGGTGCTGATATACAGTATGTCATATATTGACAGGTTTTAATCTGGTGAGGCGATTCTCGCTGCTCAATAGTGCAGATGTCAAAAAGGTCCGCAACCCTCGAGGACACATCATCCTCCGCCTGGGCAAGGCTGCACTCCTACGCCCCACTGAGTAAGTACAGTGTACAAAAATGTATCTCGCACAAACACATTGCGTACAGCTGCAACCGATAAGTAAAGTGTGTCAGAGGGAGTGGAGTACTGCGAGTTTACTACTGGATTTCATCTTTTCTGCGGGCCCATGCGGACAGGCTCTTGATTTTCATGCCACATTTGAACAAAGAGAGAGGCAGAGAGGTTTAATGCCCCGCGGCAGATCAGTATCTGAGCCGTCGCTCAACATGTCAGCTCTGTTCACTGGCTCCTGCGTAATATCCAGAAATACCACTTCATTGCCCGTCACCGCTTACACCGGCTTGTAAAGCTGGGCTGTGACAGGCTTCTAGTTTCACGCTTGTGACCACCTGTACTTATTGCAGGGACTTTTTTATCGGCAAGATGTACATTATTCTCTTGAACGCAAACTATAGGAGTGATGTCTTAATTAGATGACATGATGAAGCTATGATTGTGAATTAAGTTCCTATATTGACTGCTTGAGCTTGTATACTTATTTCTGGGCGGAGACACCTGCGGTCATGAAATCCAACTGAGTACAGCTTGTTTGGACAACACGGATATGCTGCTTGATGTGGTTTAATTATTCTTCACTGGCTCTTAATGCTACTACACAGTGGTTGGGTGTAGATTATGCTTGGAGTTGCAAGACTAATGCTTACTAGGGTTGTGTGCTTGTCTTTTCAATTTTGTTTTGTTTTTACTTTTTCAGTTGAGTTATACCTGGTTTTCAGATGTCTGCGCTTCTCTCTACCCACCAATAACGCAGTTTTTCAGAGCTTGAGTATTTTATCACTCTGTCCAGCATCATGAGCTCAACTTGCTCGAAGGCCTGATAAATCTGTCTACAAAACTGTCTTTTTGGATAGAGACATTTTTGTTCTAAAAGTGTCATGTATATTGTTGTCACAGGATTAGAGAGTAGTTGTCCTCGTGAAAACAGGGTTGAGAAGACTAAAAAAATGTCAGTTCTCAGGAAATCTGCATCTTTGCAACTAAAGAGGAAAATCCGAGATGTTTGTGTTTTGCCTCTAACCATACAAAGAGTGGATTGGAACACAATTCTCTATCTATTCTCCTCTGCTGTTTTGGCATTTTCTTATGGTGCAGCGTTTGTCGAAATTTTGATGCCATCGAGAGCCTTGCTGTCAGTTTAGTCAGTGAAGAACGCTACCTGGCTGACTTCCTTTTAAGTCAGACAGAGAATAATCAATGTTTGCACATCAGCCTTGCCTGTTGGCTGAAATGTATCCTGCTATTCTCAATACATAAGAGATCACTGTCTTCTGTACATGTCTCTCAGAATGTCTAAACGGAATCAGAGGAGGTTTTTCTCTTGTTTTCCACTTACCTTTTCTCCTTTGCATTTTTGCCTTGCTCTAAAGCAGAAATAATCAGAGAGGACTATCTTTCTGCATCAATTGGTGGTAATGATCCATATGTTAATTTATTTTATTATTCCTGTACGTTTTGCCTGCTTAAATTGTGTTTTATGGAGAGGTTTCAGGCACCACAAAAGGAAGAGGCGGAGAACAGATGGGCGATTAGGGGATGCAGCGGTGAGGGAACAACAGGGTTAAAGGTTTAAATACAGCCAATAAGCGACTGCATCAGAAGAAACCCTCAGGCTTGTTCTATGGCTTTACTCTCTCCACAACAGTACGAGTGTGTTGTCAGCATTTCTACATGTGTCTGATGGTATACTGTATGATACTTGTCCTCCATCCAGCACGGGCTCCCCGTCACTCAAGGAGCTTTTTAATTCATAGCTGCTGAGGTTGACTGCAGTGTGAAACACTGTGTACAGTAATTGGAAAGCAGTGTTTAGCTTTGTATCGTAGGCTAATCCATTCAGCTAATCTGAGCTCACGCTGATGAGTGAGAGCCAGATGAAGCTACATGTCTATCGCCTTGCTCACTTACTGAGAGTAAAAATGGGTTTCAGCCCCAGCTGGTCATGTACATTTTAATTTTTGCAAAATGCCATTTGATTTATTTCGGCCAGCTTCAGTTTTGCAACTACAACAGAGTGTACAGTAATTGGAAAGCAGCGTTTTGCTTTGTATCGGAGGCTAATCCATCCAGCTAATCTGAGCTCACGCTGATGAGTGACAGTCAGATGAAGCTATGTGTCTCTCGCCTTGTTCACTTACTGACAGTGAAATGGGTACCAGGCCCAGCTTGTCACGAACATTGTAATTTTAACAAAATGCCATTTGATATCTTTGGGCCAGCTTCACTTTTGCGACTACCATTGTGAGAAATAGTAAGCGTCACTGTGATATTTTGACATGAGGCTAGATCGCAAAATGTATTGCGGACCTGAGATACATTTAATGAATTTAACACTAGCAATTTTCAGTTTACAAAACAATTAGGAATTTTGTTGCTCCTCTTCAGAAGCTATAACATCATTTTTTTGATCAACCCCCTCCCCTAGGATAAGGAGTGCAAACGGCTTTGGTGCAAACATGTAGGAGGCGAGGTAACCTTTTCACACTGGTTGTAGGTGCGAGATCTGGATCCTCCGGGGCCATAATAAGTGATTTATGGTTTCCTGTATGTGGGTGTGTGTCCATGGAACTTGTGTGTTTCTTTTCCAGGGACCTAAATGTAATAGGCCCAAGGTGAGGTACGTGCAACTTGAAAGTCAATACTTTGTGAGTGGTTTAGTACCCTGCAGCCCTGTGTCACTAATAAAAAGGGAAACAGCTCCATTCTCGACATTGGCGTCTGTATGTTCTCTACATTTCTATTCTGTCTGGCCCCAAACTCACTGTTTCCATCTTCATGTTGGCTACCTATTTACCTTTTGATGAGGTTTTAGTCGATATCAAACTAATCAATCTAGAGAATACATCAAGAATGTCTTACTTCTTTACTCTTTTGACTACCTCTCTCTCTCTCTCTCTCTCTCTCTCTCTCCCCTTCAACATTTTCTTTTTCTCACCTTTTTTCCCTCTCATCCTCTCTTTGTTTTGATGTCCTGTAGTTGGCTGTCTTCCTTTGGATCTTGCCTCACTTATAAATCACTGTCACCCCACATCAGGAAACCAGCTGCCAGCATCAACAATTCTCTGTGTGTAGAGTGAGAGAAAGACAGAGTAAGAAAGAGAGTGAGAGAGAATATTTCAAAGTGCTCACCATTGCAGTGAGCATGCGTCTCATTGTGCTTGTTTGTGAACCCTTCATCTCACAGGGCATGTACACACATCCATGCAGTGAATATGGGTGTGTGTATATTTGTGTACTTAGATGCCCTTGACCAAAACTGAGGGATGAGGCTTGCTGAACTGTATCTGCTATGAAAATTAATGCCATGGTGTTACACACAGTGGGCTCTGCATTTTACTGCTGGCTGAAGTCACACAGTATTGGGGAGAGAAAAACACGTGCATAGAATATAAAGATACTTGGAATAACACCAGATACACAGATATCTTTAGTTGTCTTGCAATGTTAGCTCTCTGTTTAACATCAATGCGACAGTCAGCCTGCATAGTCCCAAGATGTTCTCGCTTTGTACATGTGTCTCAAATAAAAAAACAAAACAAAACACAAATACTATCGGGACAAGACACACAGTACATGCCTGTTGTGTCTGTTGACTGGGTATGGGCTTCTGCCCATACACCTGCCTGCCCAATCAGGAGCAGAGCTCAGCTGTCAATCATGTGTTAAAGTCCCAAATAATGATCCGATAAATGAACGCTTGAGCAGCAGTATGAGTACGAACTACTTAAAAGACGGAAACCGTCTTTTGGAAAAACTTTATTGGTGAAATACATTGTTTTTTAGCTTGACCCAAGTCCTACATGATGTATGTAGTGGAGTATGAATGACGGAGGGTTATGACTTATGACTTATGCTGCAGCCCCTTTCCAGGGGTCGATTGAGATGCTTTGACTTCACTTTTCATGAACTCTCATGCCATCCATCTTTATATAAAGTCTACACACAGCTGTTTACTGACTTACTTCACCTTCCATGTTCTTGATATAAGAGTTGATATTCCTAAAGGATACACTACAAGATTTTTTGCCAGATTTTACCCACGATTCCCAGTTGGTTAAAGTCTGCACCAGTCTGCACTACTTGGGGACCGTCGGCACGGTTAGTTGGCATAAAAATCTGTTAGTTTGTGTGTGTGGTGGGGGGGGACAGACCCGACCCGACCTCAGGCGCAGTCACTCAAACGTGTTTTAAATTTTTGAGCCGATACGGATGCAATCGGGTAGTGTGAACTGATCACCGACCCAACACGTGTTGCCAACAGCCAATGAAAAGGAGAAGGTGGGACACAGTAAATAGCGTCAGCGTCTTCTTAAACAAACAACTAATGACAAACAACAAATTGATGCATTGCCACTAACAACTGGTATGTTTGTTTACCCTATACATTTCTGCCCTCACAAGAGTTTCCGCGAGAACTTGATGTGTTCAGGTGGCTTTAGGTAGTTTGACAAATCATGTAGTCTGTGATCCCTCATCAGGCGCAGTTGTTATATCCAGTCTTTCAGTCGTCATACAAACATACTGCTGATACCAGTCTGTTAGTGTGTACTGTAAAGTGTAAACACTGTGAAAGTTGTGTAGTGTGTCCCCAGCTTCAGTTGAGTTTTTTTTTGTATGATAAGAAACTTTTCTGGGAGGTGTTGAAAGGTGTTTAAGATAAAAGAGAGTAGAAATGTGCCAAACAGTGACTCAAATTTTTAATTTGCCTATTGTCACATTTTCTTAGAGCCTAAAATTGATGGGAAAGGCTGTAAGTGTGAATTGTTTAGACCAACACAGCTTCGTGTGAAAGAAACGAAAGAAATACAATACAGAAATAATATGCTGGTAAAATAAATACAGTCATCGAAATTAATAATATATGAGAAAGTAAGTCTTTAGTTAGGTCATCTTGTATTAGAACACTGAAAGTATAATTAGAATAAAATGATACAGCATCAGAGTTTTTTTTAAATCTAATTGCTGATACATTTATAAAAAATAAATAAATAAAAAACGAACACTTGTTGCAGCATGCCTGCTGCTAGCTAAAGTTATCAAACAAGCTAAGTACAGTGGGGGAAGAGAGTACAATTTTGCCTCCAAAATGGAATGGAAGTTTAAAGAAAATGAAACACTCATGTAACATGTCAAATATACACTTTGCATAGTTCAGTCATGGACATTCAGCAGAGCTGCCTGACTCTGGCTGATTGCTTTTTAAGCCAGAATTTCCACCCATATTAAATAGACTTTGCAGTCGTCTAGAAGGCTCCTCAAGAAGGTGCGAGAAACGTACATGAGGGGTTGATGGAACCATCACAGGGTGGCCATATTGACATGAAATAACAGGTTAACACAGGTGAAATAAATAAAATGTATTGATGTTCTGTTCAATTTAGTGTGGCAGAGACTATAAAATGAACTAACAGGCACAAGAGCAGCAACTTGACTCTGTTTGACCTCAATGAAACAGAACCTTAATTAGCATTACTGGGAAAGCCGGTGCAGTGTTTGCCCTGCTACTTCTTCAAAATGGCTGCTTCATGAAGGATTTATTGAAAGTTTGTGAGAGTCGTTCTGCGTACTAGCACAGACTCAATTTCATCCGTGCGCACTCTTCAGAGCTAAACCAACACAAACAAGGTCTCAATTTCCTGCTTGTTAATATCACGTACAGACTCTTTAGGATTCACTTTGCAGAGACACCGAGGGAAGTTCCTTAATCAAAACCGTTTAATCAGACAAAGGTCGATACCAGGATATCAGACAAAGTAGCAAAGGTACAAATTTTGGAAAAAGGAAAACTCAGAAACCAAATGACAAAACAGCATCATGCACAAGGGAATGCACGAGAAATACAACGCTGGACCGCTCAAAGAGAACTGCAAAGACAATCTGGCAAAGGAGGAAAGGAACGCACAGCTCAGATACACAAGGAGGGGAGAAACAATTAGACACAGGTGAAACACATTAAGGAGAGGAAGCAATCACACCGGAGGGAAGAAAACTTGACATGGGGATTAAGACACAACAGAATTTCAAAATAAAACGGAAAACACAGATTGACCCTAACAAACAGACACATAAAACTACCGGACCCTCGCAGCAGAGGATATGAATTGCTATATTTATTCTCAAACATCATGAATCACTTTTGTTGGGCCCGGGGGGGGGTAGCATCTTTCTGAAACATGTTTGGATGGGCACCAAATAGTTCTCTTTGGAAGTCAAAAGTGTATTCCTTTTAACCGTTCCTCAGTTACCGCGTACTAACCAGTGCCGAATGTCTGTGTTCCAGTCAGTTGTTTCCTCATGGCTTACCCTACGAGTTCACCCTGGTCTTCACCCTGGCGTTAAAGAAAGCCGCCCTGAGAGACACCATCTACCTCTTCCAGATATCTGATGAGCAGGGATACCCACAGGTGCAGCTTCTTCATCGCCTTCTTTTCCTGCCTCTCGCCTCCTACCACCCCGCCTTTGCTTTGCTCTCACTTTCTCAATCTCTCACCTCCGTGCCTCCTTCTGCCTCTCTTTTGCATACTCGCCCACTTTCGCCTTCGATTCATTTTCTGCTGTGGCACCTTTTCAATTCTCTCTCTCTCTCGCTCTCTCGCTTACATTCCGCATGGCTTTTGTCCTCTCTTATTCTTTGTTCCACCCCCTCCTCGCTCTCTCTTCCCTCGATCATCTTCTGCTCTCCTTTTTTATTCACCTTCATTGTTATTCATATGCTTTCCATGATGAAACGCTGAAGTCCCTGAGAGTCCCCATAATCACTACGACTCTGAGGGCAGATTTAAATACTCAATGTGTATGATGAATAGAGGCCACGTCGCCTCATTAGGAGTGATTGATTGGCTGTACCGCTCGCCTGTGTAATTAATATATCTTCCCCTTTTCTGCATCTATGCTCCTGCGTTCTACAGTTTTGCTAAGTAGTA
>KV751318.1:13286202-13297752 GCA_001698575.1 Mola mola
TGCTGGCATATCGAACTCTTTGTAGGCTGTTTAATTTGCACATCACCATATCACTCCACCCGTCTCTCCACCCAGCTCTCCGTAGACTTAAGCAGCTCTGACGGCACCCTGTCGCTGCGTGCCAGGGCTGCAGAGCCCGGGGCGGATCCATTGAACTGCATCTTCAGTGGCGTGAGGGTGGAGGCTTTGATGGACCTGCGATGGCACAAGGTGGCCCTCAGCGTACAGCACGGTGCCGCCTCCCTCCAAGTGGACTGTGACTCCATCGAGACCAAACCTCTAGAGTCCCGCGGAGTAATTCTCACCGATGGACACACTATGCTTGGCATTCGGGCTTCGGATGCCGGCCCTGTGCAGGTACGCAGAAGCAGGAACATTAACATTGGAATGAATTCAGTTTTTGATTCAATATGCAGATTTTGCCTGTCATGTGTACTGAAGAGGTCTTAATCAAGGTTAAAGGAGAACTCTGATATTTTTCATCCTAAGCCCTATTTCATGAAGTTTTAAACTCTTGCCTGTCTCTTAGACTTACAATTTCACAAGAAACTAAATATTTAGTTTTTTTCGCGACTGTATGGAGTTCAATCACTAGGACCGTTTAACTGGACAAAGCTATACAATGCAGTGGCTTTGGGCAAGTCAGAACCTTGGAAATAAATCACTTTTTTAGCCACAAACTACTCTCATAACACTGAATAGATACTTATGGTTAAGTGTATATGAGGTTTTGACTATGGAGCTGTAAAAATACTGTATCAAATGAATGTTTAGCTCCGCAGACATGATTACACATTTGCAGAGGCTGCACTATTTTCTGCTGCTTTTTGATTTTCACAAGCTTGTGAAGTCGTTTTCCAGTCGTTTGTCGAGCTAAGGAGTCGACGGAACTCCATACCGGAGAAATTTTATATTTTCTTTAAGCCTAAATCTTTGGGAAACAGAGTTTAGCTTGAAAAATGCTGGAATACGTCTTTAAGCACTGTCTCCCAAACTAATTACTTGAAATTGGAGCGATCTTATGTTTGCTCACGTATGAAAACATATTTCCTATTTACCTGTTTCCAGTAAGATGACAGACACGTAGTGAACCATCCTCTTATAAAGACCTTTGTACTGTTCTCAGCTGTCTAAATGCCTGCATGCATATATGCACATTTTACACCCATGTATTGGCATTTTAGTTTAAAAGTTATGCCCATGACGCTGTTATCTTTCTGGCAATCCTGATTGGAAAACAAAAAAACAAAAAAACAACCGAACTAGCTGGGTGAATGGGCCTTTAGAGAGCTGGGACCATTAACACTGAATAGATCCAGTAATCCAGGCACTTCATTTGACGATCAATTAAATGTCTTAGATGGGTTAGAGAGCAGGTTGGGTATTCATACATGTTTACAAACAACGTGTACGTGTGTGCCCAAACCTCCTGACAAAAGTGCTTCTCTATTAGTGTATATAAATGAAAAATTAATTGTCTTTTAACCTTGTTTACCTTGCCGCGTTCAAACACGATTGAATAAACAACCCAGAGGATTTGCGGAGACTTAGGTGTTAAAATATGTAAAATGTAAATCCCTTTCTCTCCCTCTTTCTTAGATGGAAATTCAGCAGGTGATGCTGTACTGCGACCCCTACCTTGCCCTTCAGGAGACCTGCTGTGAGATACCTGGGGCCTGGGTGAGACTGGAAAATGACTAATAAACAATGAATAGCAACAACAATGAATTAGTGTCTTCCTACATAATCTCTATCACATAATCTGCTTTCTGGCAGAAAGGTAGGTGAGAGAATAGATGCAATAAATAGGAAACTAAAGCTAGGAGCAGTTCAGTGTAGCTGAGCAGTGATTTATGAGTTTAATTATATTTTTGTCAAGACCAGATAGATTATGTCGTATGATGTTTTAATTGGCCAGCTTTAAAGATCCTGTGTTATCATTTACACACTAGATCACTGGAACAGAGCTGTGCTGGGTGTACAGTAGCTGTATCAATCTTATCTCCATCAGAAAATGCCTCGGTATATTTTATTTTTCAGTTTAACATTTTAGAAAATGTCGGAATGTAATAGTCCTGGAACGATGAGGATTCACTGACTTCTTCATCGGTGTAGCTGTGTTTTGTTTTGTTTTTTCTAACAGGCGGTTTAAGAATTGAATGTGAGCGCAAAGGACGCCCATTTTAAACAGTTTGCCCCCTTTCCATCCAAAGTCTTTGGTCCTGTCCAGGTCCTGGCCTTGGCCAATAGTACAGTGCGGAACATCATCAAAGGGAATGGCTTTGCTGTAGCTCTGAAATCAATTTTTTATGTTGTCAGGCTCACACATTTTTCAACTTCAGTCCATTGACACCTAAAGTTAACTTACCCTGGGTTTCTGTACCACGGCAGATCGGAAAGTGGAGTTTCAATGAAAATGACATACTTTGAACAGACATTGAGTTGGCTCTGGAGGTTTATTTGTGGCAGTTGAAGTTTTAAGACCCAGTAGTGGACGCAAACACAGGGAGCATGTTTATTTAGAGTTTATTGAAGTTAAGCATGCTTGAGTTAGAGCCATGAGGGGCAGGCGGGGAAGGGGGAAAGATGAACCGGTGGTGATCTGTTAGAAGGTCCGCAGTGCAGTCCAGACACGGGGAAAGTGGCACTAGAGATCTGACCACAAGAGACCAAAAATCAGCATCCTAGACACACATTTACTTCAACACCAGAGATCATTCAGGGGTAATGAGCACTGAATGGTCGGAGAGTTTTGGCCACCGAAGCGGAAGGAACTGGTGGTGAGAGGTGATCTGAATGCGGTCCTCATGCTGCATTGCGTGTGTGGAGATCACCAGGAGCCAGAGGGCAAAAGTCTTTACTGGTATCTCCAAACGTGAGCAGCTCACAACTAAGCAATCCAGAGACAGAAGAGCAAGACAGAAGAAAGTGTGAACTCTCCTTTAAAAGCTGAAGCTCATATCGTATATCCACTATGCCTAATTTGATACTTGCCTATTTCTTGAGAAGCAGTGGTGGTTTTTACAAACACTGGAGCTACTTAGGTGGGGGAGCTTTATGGCTGTCGGTTCGTGTTACCCTTTTTTTGTGATTCGTCATGATAATTATTTACCCGCAAACATTTTCCCTGACTCAGATGCTCCAACTCAGTGTGTTGTTTTAAAATCTTTGCTGACATTTGGACTTGTTATTTTTTGAGACCCAGTGAGCACAATTTGCATAAAGATGTGTTTACTTTTGTGTTGTTTTTTTTTCCCTTACGATCTGTACTGATCTGTTCATAAATGTGCCTTTAATATTCGTGTGAACTAGATTCAGCAGTACCGGTAGATACCTCTTCATTGTGGCTTCAGCTCAAGAAATAAAATTTTAATCTTCATATTTCGCTCTCTTTCTCTTGTCTACCTCATGGTTTTTTGTTTTTTTTATTGTGCTCATATAGCAGGTCTCACATAAAAGCCTCCTCAAAACAAATTTATTGGACCTGGATACAACAGTATGTTTCTGTTAGATAAATGATTCAGTTACAGGAAGAGCAGTGAACATTCCTTGGGTTTATTTTTAAGCTGAAGGGATTTTATACAGCCAGCCTTTGTCAGAATTCTCCGGGGTCTCACGTCAGGTGCCTACGTCTCCGTGAGCGCCTGCATATGTGTCTTTTTCTTTAGCAAATTAATTTATGAGAGGGATCGGGTGAGACATTCCCTCAAATGTTTTGAAGCTCCAGAGACTTACAGAAGGATTGGATGGTTTGAATTTCAGAGTATGAGGGAAGTAACCTCTTCTTTGCTGATTGCATGAGTGTTGCACGGCACCTTCAAAGCTGTGTTTGAATATGAAATAAGGGCGGTTGATTCTGTGTGCGCATAGAGACACTCACCTGGATGATCACACACCCATGAAGGGTGTATTATTAAAAGACACATGAAAAAGAAAGAACTGATAACATAACACCATGCAACAGATATGTGTTGCATGGTGGAAATTTGTACAGTAATGTGACATTTTAGCTAAATTATGCAGTGCAGATTTGTTGATATTTTTTAAATGAAATAACACCTTTCAAATACCCTCATTTCTGCCTAAGTACCATTTCTAAATAGGACTTTATTAATGCCATGGCTAAAGCAAGCTAATGTTGCTTACCACCTTGGTTCCATTAGCCTGAGATGTGAGTTAGCATAGCACGCTAACTTGCTAAACTAAGATGGTGAACTGGGTAAACATACTCAACTGTTACTGTGAACACGTAGTCACACAGCGCTAGCATGGCTTTTTGAAATACAGTCATATCTGTTTCTATCATTACTTTAAGGAAACACTTAGGCCTGTTTATAATATATAATACAGTATAATATACTGTACATGTGCTGCAATGTAAAAACCTATTGGAATTTCATTTCAATTCTGCCTTAACCTTCTCGGAAAATGTGTATTTATACTCTGTTAGCATTTTCTTGAGCTCTACATGCTCAACAGGACCTACTTTGCTCTACTTTATCTCAGATGTGTATGTTATTTGTTCATTCAAATATATACAATACATATTTAAACATATAACACACACTATACTGCATAACAAGTATTTTTTAATACTATTGGACTCCTGTTTATATCTTGTTTATCTAATAGCGTGTAGACTATGCAATCTAGTTTCTCCACAATTATAATTTATTTCTGAATTTATTTTAAAAAATAGAAGGCGCACATAGTCTGCATTATTAATATTTTATGCTTATTGTATTTTTATCTTTTTTTTTCTTTTTATTTTTATCGCTCACTGAATCACTGTTTTCCCCCACTTACCATTCCTGAGCGGCATTAACAAGTGAATTTCGCCTGTGAGGGATCTCGTCCGTGAAATCTCTAAAAATCTCACACAGGCCTGAAACACACACACACACACACACACACACGAACACAAACACAAACATACATGTATCTGTAGATTGATATGATGTGATGGGGCTTTCACGTGGTCACAGCTGATGAAGATACAGGTTTGTTCCCTTGCCGCTTGGCAGTGCCCTAGGAGATGAACTGGCAGCAAAATAGGGGGAGAATTTGTATTCAGTCCAACTTTGATATTAGAATTACAGCGTTCGAATTGGAGAAAATCATACGGCATGGCGTACCTTTTGAAGTATGTCTCTGTTGGATGTTTGCAGTGCCCCCCAGACGCTCCCAAGAGCCGCCGTGCAGCTGAAAATGACCTGTCGGAGAACACTTTTAACCAGGTAAATCTTATCATAGAACCGCTTTTATATTAGTCATTTTACAATCAATGACAGGCACTTTCCTATCACTTTCATCTTGAATTATCACAGCACAGAGACATGAAGAAGCACCATGCAGCATTTCTTTTGAGGAAGTTTGAGTTGTTTCAGATCCTTCCTATTCAGTCTGTCACCTGCAGGTCATATCTGGCCAAAAAAAAAATCGTCTGTTTAATACGCAAACTTCTGAGCATATAGGGCTTTAAGTCAAGCCTGGCTCATGGAGGCGCACAGTGCGGCACAAGTTATTACTGGTTTCCTGTCATTTTCACGCGCGAAAGCCTTTGCTCAATTTGAAGACACTTGTCATCGTCCGTGAGATTCCCGGAGGCAGTGCTTTTCTCATTTGTGATGTATCACTTTACTCCTCTCTGCTATTAATCAGAATGATAACTTTTTCTTTAAATCATGGACTGTAATCCGTACATATCTGTTTGAGCCAGCTCCTCTCTCTCAAAGCATTTGTTCACGTGCACTCAAATGGAGTTTTTGATGGTACAAAGAGTTGGGGGAGAGGAGAGGCAGAGGGCGCACCGCCCACTTGTCCCTCAGTGAGAACTGCGCTGCTAAATAGCACTAGCTTTTAAAGGAACTTGGAAAGTAAACTCATGTGATTTGTGTTACAACCAAAACTCACCCATGAACAGTTAAGGCACAGAGTACATTCTCCACCCTTCTCGGTACCCAGATTATGCACCTTTTAACCAACAAAGTGCCGATGGACACACTGAATATAGCATGACTTTGGACTATTCACTATACAGGATTTAAATTTGCCCCATATAGAGTGTAAATGTGTTTCAAATACGTAACACTGGCTTCATTTGCATTTATTGGGAATTTGTCATTTCCAAAAGGAAAAAAAAAAAATCCTGTTTTGAATAGACCACTGAAAATTTCTGGCCATGAATGAATCTACATTTCCTGATTCTAAAATCTGGTCCAATGACATTTTTAATTGAACAGCCTTCCCTCACTCGTCAATATTCCCGCTGGCAAGCAAACACCGACCTGTAGGAGTTAAGCCAAATGGCGTACTTGTTCCTGAACTCAGCCGTGGAAAACAAGAGTTCTGAGTTTTATACAAATTCAGTTCCGTTAAGTCTGCCAGTTGCAGTCGCTGCTGAATGCATGACAACTAGAATCTTAAAAAACACTGCAACAGTTTTTCAAACATCCGCTGAGCTTTTTACGGTCGTATCTGTGCTGCCTGATAGATGAAGTTTGTTCAGTGAAACATAAAGCTAATGTAATTCTTGTTTACACGTCTGCTTGTTTCATCATTCATATTAATAGGATCTTTTTTCCAATTATCTCTTCATTATGGCTCAGTGTTTGTCTTACGGAGTTCTGGTGTTACCTTAGAACTCCGGCAGACTTCTGGACACAGTAATCAGTCCAATATATGCCTTCAACCAGACAGTAAAAATAACCCAGGCATGCCATCTCTCTCTCTCTGTTTCCTTCCTCATTCTTCCTTTTTTCCTCATCTGCTACCAGTTACTGCAGACGGAGTGCTTTAATATGTATATAATGATGTCAGGCCTTTTACAGCACAGTATCCCATGGCTAGTCATGTTTTTCTCCTCACTCTCATACAGATGCTTAACTGCCATGAAACATTACTCATCCTGTGTCCCATTCGTATTTCTCAACTGTCTGCTTTCTCTTTGTGTCACAACTGTGTACACACATGCACACACTAACATTGGTAGTTTCCATTGTTTTCTGTATGTTAGCGTTGTACATTGTAAATGAATAATGTAATCCACGATTCCAATGTGCAGGCCAGATGTGACTGAACCATGGCACTGCTTCCATTAAACTAAGCCTCACTGAGTGGCAGCTTTTTGCACACAGCATGGAATTCCATGAGACTATGTATGTGAAATACTGTAGAGTATGGCTGTGCAGGTGGCAAAGGGTAAATTTGGGTAACTATCTGTAAAACTTTGTCAACTTTGAACTTTTGTGAATGCATGCTCCCCGTCTAGACTGAAACACATACCGCAGCTCTCTGCACATTTTTTTCTCCTTTGGTAGCCTAAAAGGGGAACGTCTTTCTTTGTCTAGAGACCTTGGAGAGTACAGATGGATGTTTGGAATTAGAGTTGTTTTATTGTATTTTGTGGCCTTAGAGAAACTGTATAAAGTCTACCAAATTCCCTCAAGTGATCGCACTTTAGTCTGCAACAGTTAGGGGTGAAGAAAGACTACAAGTTTGAAAATGTCTGAAAGAAATAAGTTTATTATACATCGAAGATGCCCAGCGGGTATGGGGGAGATCACATACACTCTAAGTGTTTACCATTTCATACCGACTGCAATCTGTCATCTTTTTAATAAAGAGAGTCTGTTACGCAAATTCAAAAGTTCTTTAGGCGTGTTATGTTTGCATTCTTTTAAAACAGTTAGGTGTTTTGGGAAATACACTTGTCGTGTTGCAGAGATTTAGATGAGAATATTAATGCTACATACTCGTGAGCCTGTGCTGTTACAAAACTACAGTCAGCTGTCAGAAAATTAGCGTTTCACATTTTATTTCCATCACTTTATTCAAACATTTGGCTTAAAGATCCACTTCACAGTGGATCATGCCAGTGATGCATGAGTAATACTTTGCTGGCGACTAACATTAGTGTTAGTTATTGGTATAATGTCATCCCGCTAACACTAACAGCTTCTAATGCTAGCGCCAATGCTTATGTTAACGTTAGCTGGCTAGCGACACACTTCTCATGCTGGTCAAGCTGAATTTTGAGGAAACCACACATTACTTTTTCTCACTTCATTAGAAAACGTGGGTTTTGTGATGTTGTTTTCCCTTCCTCTTTGTCAATGATGCCAACAACATGTTGTTAGATGCTGCACAATTACTGTAGTGCTCGCATACAAGGCCAAATCACACTTAAGCAGTTTGCAGTGAACACAAGTCCTTATTTTATGTAAAATGCTCCCATACTTTTAATGTTTTTCTCAGCCTGAGCCATTTTTCAACTGTGTGTTTATATTTTTTCAGCTCTCTCTCCCGCTCTGATCTTTCTGCAGCTGTTTATTTCACATGTTGTTGACGGTCTGCAAGACAGAGAGCGTCAGAGTAACTATTTTGATAATTGTTAATTTTTATCAAAGTTATCGGTTCGCTGTTGCAGCCCTACTCTGAACCTAAACCTAAACATCATAGAGTCTCCCTGCTTCCCTTATATAGACAAACTATATTACATGATCTGCTGGCTGTATACTTACAGTTAGGTCCAGAAGTATTTGGGCAGTGATACAACTTTTGTTATTTACCATCTGTGAACCACAGCAAGGAATGAACAATCAAGATGTGTTACTTCTCATTGTAATTCAAGGGTTATCACAAGATTATTTAGTTATTGCAGATGGTTTTTATACAAGCCCTGCATTTTCAGAGGTTCAAAAGAAATTGGACAAACCAACATGATTATAAATACAAAGATTATTTTCAAGATGAATTTTTGAGACAAAAATCCATCTGCACTGTAAAGTGCTGTTCTACCATTGTTGATAAATTTGGCAAAATGTGACAGACAATATAGCCCTATACACCTCAGAATTCATCCTGATAATTCCATTTGCAATAGCGTTATTGATAAACAACAGTGGCCCGGTTAGTCTGGCAGCTATTAATGCATATGTCATAAAAGTGACTGGGCCAAGTTTGATTGGTAGTGTTGGATCCTTGATTTGTTCATTTTCGTCTCCAGACTTTATTCTCCCCATCATTCTGGAATAAATTCAGCTTGGTTTCATCTCTTCAAAGAAAGAATTAGAAATAGGAATCTTATCCAGAACTGGGCAGGTTTTTTATTGTTAAAATTATTATTATTATTTTTAGCAAATGCTAATCTGGCCTTACTGTTTGTCTGTGTCACCAGAGTTTTGCCCCAAATTCTATATTTCAGTCACATCGTTTTATTTTTTTTTTTTGTTTCACATCCATCGTTGTTGTGTACTGAGACAAAAGTAACAAAAATTATGTCAATTATGTGCCCAAATACTATTAACCTATCTGTATGTTTAGCAGGGAGTATCTTCCCGCATCAACAGTCAGCAAGAAAATTAATAGTAATATTTGCCTACATGTCAAACTAAAGTTTAAAGGCTCAGAAAGACCTGAAAATGAACCCATCTCCAAGCTTAAAAGTCATCTAGCTCTAATAAAACCCTGTTTCCAACATCCAACTGTGTTACCACTTAAATATTTTATGTTGAAGTCCACAAACAGCAATAAAATGTGTCCTAGCTTCTTCCCTTTGCTTATTTTCCTTTCACAAATTGTTTCCGTTTGTGGTTGCAGTCCTTCCTCCATGTTTCATGTGGTTGACCTTCCTGTCTTATTCCTAACCTTGTGCTCAGCAGGGTCCAACTCCTCATTTGCCTCCGGGCTCAAGAGCTGCAGCAACTTTTCTTTCTCTCTCTCTCTCTCTTCATCCTCTTTCATCTCTCTTTTTCTCTCCAATCAGAATAAATAATTGTTTTTTATGACCCGCATGTGGAACCAAGATTGCCCTCTACTCATGTATCTGATGCAATGAACTGTATTTTAAACAAGGTTTAAAATTATGCGCTCACTGCACACATAACATTAAGACAGCAGCTAGCAAAGATTTCACATGATATTGATATTATGGAGATGTGTTCGCTGCCAATCCTTCAAGATCTTCAGTTACAATGAAGTGCAGCAGATCCGTCAGTGACTGCATTCTCTTTTTTCTTACCAACAGGACATTTTTGCATCCAGGGATCTGGCAGAGAAAGTAAGTGTCACAGTAAAAACCCTCACATACAAACAATACAGTATTGTATTGAATTTATAAAGAGACTCTTGGGACACCACATTTACTCAGACCACAGTGGTCACCTCAGACGAAGCTTCGATTTCCTACAACCCACGGACATGTAGGTTAGGATAAAGAGCCTTCCATTGCATATCTGCTGCTGCAATCCAGACAGAAACACATTTTGCCGGCCATGTGTGTGTATGTGTGCGCATTGTGCATGGGCTGAGAAAAAGAAACAGTCTATCTCTATTTCCTCCTCCTTTTCTCCCTCCCTCCTTCCCTTGCCGAAGGACTGAGGAATGATTTACACCTCATTATGCGTTGGGTCTCAGTGGGGAGTTGCTGCTGCCTATTAATTTTGTCATTCACCTACAATAAGCATGTTCTGTTCACAAATAGAATACAGAACTCCAGATGCTTCATTATGTTGCTCCTATGTGTGCTTACTAATGCAGCTGGTCTTCTCCCCTGACTTCCTCAATGTAGGTTATTACCTGGGTTCCAGCTCGCCCCAGCACTGGGGGCAAACACTCACAAAGAAACATATATAAGTATTCATTTGCTCTGTGAATTTCATTTAAGATTTTACAGGGTGAAAATAGTAATAGTACCCACAAGAAAAATTTGCAACTCAAATAAATAACAACAAATATGCCTAGCAGGCCTATATAGGAATGTGATCGTGCGACTAAATGGAAACGCAGACTCTATTTTTCTCGCTGGGTCTTGACCTTGTTTAGTCATTGCCTGGCAACTAAGGAGACCAAAATGAAAAATTAGCCCAATGAGATATTTCATAGCAAAGAAAAAGTCTTTGATGTTGGTGCTAAACCTGCAGTGTGTCCTCTAATTTAACTAATCAATATTTAGTCATTACTATACGATGGGTGGCTAAAATTACTGCGTGTAAGTGTAGATTAGTGGCAAATACGCAAATAGTTACCACAGGTGAAGGTTTGTGTAGCTCCAGAATATATGAGGGGGGAGAAAGCTTTCTGGACCCCAGTTCTAATCGCTATGGTATTTATTTTTGCTTAAAAAAATAGCATGTTTCATAATGAAAAATTGAAGCAAAATGTTTACCATATAGGACGGAGACCATCCATGTCTGGGCTGAACATAGCTCAACCTCTTGGTATCTCTTATTTTTCATAATGATACCATGATAATCATAATAATACCACCCCGTTTGCACCCCGTTTTGAGGTGCCCATTCCCCCCCTCCCCCCAAAAAAATGATCATGTTAGCACCAAATAAGAGATATCGAAGCACAATGGGACCTTTTTTTTTAATTTAATAATAGTTCTTTTTCCATAAAACTCAACATAATAACCACTTTATTCGAGGAAAAAAAGACTGTTACAACTAACAAAATGGGAGAAATGTGCCAGAGGGAGAGAATATGCCTGTGAATGCAATAGAGAGGCCTGACCCCCCCCCTCCATCACGGAGCCCTGTAAAGATG
>KV751318.1:13306899-13332567 GCA_001698575.1 Mola mola
TCAAACTAAAAAGTCCTCTTTATGAAACTACTCATGGTTTTCATGTTTGCACCTCCTGTTTGCATTGATAACTCAATTTGTTTTGGAGTTTTATTGACTTCCTTTCTGGATTGTATATAGTACATCCACCATTAGTTTTATTGTGCTTTTATCGCGTTTGTTGTTTATTTTACTCGCGGCTGTTTGAAGGAAACAGAAACAAAGGATACAACTGGCACAAATGGACATTGGAACAATCCTGCTGCTCCTGCAAAAGCAGAAACCATCACTGCTATTGCAATTTTCTGTCCACGGCACTTTCTTGCTATCTTAATTTGGTGGCTGTAGTGAAACGGCAGCTGGACAAGTGGGATTTTAATGCTTTTTGAAGTAGGATATGCAGGATTTACGCTCTTGGTTTTAGGTGCAATAAGCCTCCGTGGGCTTCTGTCACATACTTTGTGCCTATGAGGTTAGCGTGCATGATACACTGCTGGTGTACTGCAGAACATGTGTTTGTGTTTGTGCATGATGTATCTGCTGCATTACAACGTATCCTCTTTGTTTACACAGGGCCCACCAGGTCTTCCGGGTACACGTGGAGAAAAGGTGAGTTTCTTCTATGTATTTTTAACACATCGCGTATAATCACCAGTGGCCCAGCAACAAACTCAGACCCCTTTAAGCAGCCATTGTTAGCCGTCAGCTAACAAATTGAAACTAATTAATGATTGTCTCTGGGCATTCTGCACAGTTTTAGAACTGGCACCACAAACACTCCTGACCGGGAGGCAGGAAATTGACTATTTTGAGCCACTGGTGTCAGTCAGAGAGGGAGTCAGATGTTCTTAATTAATTTGACATTTCCTGGCATCAAGGATATCTGCAGGACAGTCTTCACACTTGGTAATGGGTAATATTTCAAGACACCTTCTGCTTTGTTGTAGGTCACCAAGTTTTTTTTTGAACACTCACACTTCACAGTGCCTAAAAAAGAATCTGAAAAAATAAATCACCCATCAGCAGAGCCAGGCTGCTTTAGATGACACTGAAGCGCCCTCACAGTACTTTTCCAAGTAGGGCCAGACATCTAAGAGGATTTTGTGGCTGATTGTCAGTTAAATTACTCCCATCATTAAATAAACAGTTTCAAATGAACCAAGAATAATCAAAGTGACGCTTCGGTATCATATCAATAAAACATTCCAGAGGGAACATAGAGGTGGAGTTTTAATGACAATAAAAAACATTTACATTCAGTGTTTTCCATCAAAAACTCTTTGAGTGCTACCAAAACTGTGTTTTCCTTCCTCGTCGAACATGTGCAACACACGTTTTAAAACTTTCAAATCATGTTTATTTAAATAGCCACTTGCTATCAGTCTTACCTGCTTTTGACGCTTCAGTTTTGTTGGTGCAAACTGGGGAGGTGGTCATTAAAAAAAAAACAACAAAAGGACCTGACCTCTTCGCATTGCAAATGTTTTGCAGGGTGAACAAGGAGAGCAAGGAGATCTGGGAAGATACGGGGCTCCTGGAGCGCCAGGACTGCCTGGACTGCCCGGTCAAGATGGAGTAATGGGCTTCAAGGGAGAGAAGGTACAGAGAACCTGAAATCCTGAGTCAGAGCAACGTTGCTGCAGCTTATTGTGCGTCTGACTGATTTAACAGGGACTTTTACTGCATCAGTTGGAAAAAGATGAGAAGGAGAAGCCACGTTTTGAGTCTCCATCCCTCTCCCCACTCCATACACTATATGATAAAATTACAGTTGCTTCCTTTTATGTTTTTAGATCTAGCCCCTGATTAGATATACCACAGTGCTATCTACTGATTACAAATGGAGAAAAATGGTGGTACAGCCATTTTAATGTACAGTTTGAATGTTCTGAAAGCTCTCTGGATGATGGATTTGTTGGGTTTATTTTTTTTTGCTATTTTTTTCCCCAGGGTGACGCTTGTACAAGCTGTGCTTCTCTGGCCACTGTGGGTGGTGACGGTGTAGCCGTGCCAGGACCCAAGGGAGAGAGAGGAGAACCTGGACCCTCAGGAGAAGGAAAACCAGGCAGAAATGTGAGGAGACTGTGTATTTGGTCTTTAATTTATTTACTTTTCTGCGTTCTCAGAATGTCTTATGATCATCTCACATGTTTTTTTTTTTTTTTTTTTTTTTATTCAATCAGGGACATCCAGGCTTGCCAGGTGTGCAGGGACCTGTCGGTCCCAAGGGGAGCAAGGTGCACAAATTCATTTATTGCGCTTTCATGTCTTTTAAAACCTGCAGAGAATTGTATCTTCTGCGTCAACAACAGACTCTCTCATCTGTGTTGTCTCCTACAGGGAGAAGCAGGAGTTGCAGGAGTCGGCCTTCCAGGACCTCAAGTAAGGCTGTTGTGTCCCTAAAAAAAAAGATCTGGATCAATAAAGAAGTTTTCTATTGACGTCTGATGCAGAAACACAGAAACACAGCTCCAGGATGTGATCCTGCTGTGATCTCTGTGATGCGCACCATGTACTCCCATTAAGTCAGAGTCTCCCTGCCTCTTAGCTTTTACAATGAGGTTGTAAATAACTTTCTAAAAATAATCCTGGGCCAGTCTCATATCCCTGATGGATTCTTCATTTCTTTGTTGACATTGGCAGGGAGTCCTTCCTCAGTGCTCGGATGTGAAACATCTGTTTCCCACCAGATCACTCAAAACTCCTCTACCTATCTCTTCTTTTCATTCATTTCATAGGGTGAAGAGGGACCGAGAGGGCTCCCAGGACTTGTAGTAAGTTTACTTCATACTTCTAAAGTCGTACATTTCAGCATGCATATTAAGATATTGGTGTAATCTGTCTGCTTTGTGCAGGGACCTGCTGGACCCAAAGGATCGACTGGACCTGCTGGCCCTGCAGGGGAGAAGGTAATGTAAAAATAAAGAGCTGGAAGAATATCGTTGCTATTAATTGTACCTGACTTCAAGTTTTTTTCTAACCATAGGGCTCCAGAGGGGATGCGGGGCTTCCAGGACCGCAGGGGCCTGTAGGCATTGGAGTAGCAGGGCCCCCGGTAGGATATAAACGCATTTTTTTTTTTGTTTTTGGAAGCATTCTGCTATGTTTCCAAATGCTCTATCATACTCACTTTCCCCTCCACAGGGCAGAGATGGCACCCCTGGGTCTCCTGGATTGCCAGGTGCCGATGGGAGACATGTGAGTTCCTTTTATTATTTTAATTAGTTGGAACATTTGCATCCGCATGTATATAAGAATCAACAGCTTGAAGAGATGCGAAGCAAACTGCAAACTTAAGTTGTTGTGTTAGCGCCTGCTCACAGTTTTAATTTTCTTTGAGCTTCTTTGGGAATCGTCCTTGCTTTAGGCATCTTTTGTAACCAAGAATGTCTGCCTCGATTCATAACAAAGGCGATGTCTGCTCCCATCTCATCGTCTGTCCCCTGATCTACGTTCAGCTCACTGCTCTGTCAGCTTCCTCCTGGAACAACAAAGCAAGAGTAACTAAGTGTTTTTTTATATGTGTGTGTGTGTGTGTGTGTGTGTGTGTGTGTGTGTGTGTGCGTTTGCACTGTCTCCCTCTTTCAGGGACATGATGGAGCTAAAGGGGACAAGGTAAGTCTACCATTTTGTTTGGATGACAGGATCCGGAGGGGTTTCAATAGAACAGGTTGGAACAGATGGAAATTGCAAGAGATGGTTGGAGTCCCCCACCCCCTCATGCACGCAAACACATACGCAGGCGCTAGCAGACACGCCTGCCTTCGGGTATGCATAGAGACGCAGCGGAGGTGACGAGTGTACCGCTGCCGCCAGACTAAACGAGTTTTGAGGGGGCTTTAAGGGAGAAGCAGAGGGTGTGAGACGATTAATTACAGCGTTCATTCGAGCCACCAGTCCACACTGTCGCTGACAGGAATGACAATGGGAAGGGAGCCCAGAGTTATAAAGGAAAAAGTCGTGGAAAAACAAGAAGGCATGAGGTAACATTTTGCATAGGAATCTGAATTTTTGTTCAGTCTTTGAGAGGTCATGCATTTTGTAACAACCTGAGGAAAATAGTGAGGGAAGGTGTGTAATGGGGGATATATCATGCAGGCTCTTGCTATTACAGGTGTTTACAAGAGAATTACAGCCTTCTTTACATCTACTGTAGTAGCATACATTCATTGTGTTCACATCACATAAAGGTATTAGAGCCCATGTGGCCAAAGTTCACAAAGTGGTGTATAAAAACAAAATATTAATAGCATATCATTGCCAGCAGTTCTTTGTGACGTACGTGATTTCAGGATAAGCACAAGAGTCCTTAAACCTTCAAGTGTTCTTGCTTCCTCCAATAGTAGTTTTAATGTTGAACGAAGGCTAATTTTTGCAATTTAAAACTATGCAAAGAGTTTCACTTGAGCTTTATTTTAATCGGCCTCCTTGTGATATTTTAGGGGGAACCTGGAGAGTGCAACTGCCTAAGCCCGCTGCACACGGGCGTAGGCGGACCTGTGAGTACAAGCATGAACACACGCTGAAATTAACTTGTGCGTGCAATCTGTTTAATGTAGAGAACGCCACTCCCCACAACAGGAGTCCAAACACACACTGACTTCTTTAGCATCCTTTCAGAGGGTATACTGGGACTCCACAGGAGACCTTGATAAAAATGTTAATGCAGAGTTATTTGCTATATTTGTTGTAATTATTCTTGACTTCACACTACACGCTGTATTGTCTTTGTGCAAGCATCGCTATTGCGCTGATTGTAGCTGCTTTTGCCTTCCAGGGAGCTCCAGGATTTCCAATAAACACATGGCAGCCCGGGCCACAGGTCTGATCTGTCATCTGGCACTTCTGATAACTTGGGCTGCATTTTACAAGCTTTATGTTAATACCTCGCAAAGTTTCTTTGGGATAATCACAAAACACTTGAATTGTGTTTAAGTGTGAATGTGCAATGTGATCTGTGGCTTCCTGTGCTGTAGGGCCCACCTGGACCTCCTGGCCCCCCTGGCCCACCTGGCCCTCAGGGTATGAATGGACTCCAAGGAGCACAGGTAGGAGAAAAGGGCAGTTGGATGGTGTGTGTGTGTGTGGGGGAGATGTCTCTTTTCAGTTCAACAGAGCAGCTGCTCCATTAGTCTGGTTTGAAGTATGATATAGGCTTTCAGCTTGGGTGTTTTCGGACCTTCAGAAAAACCAGTGCTTTGACCTGCTTTGCAACCTGATGTGTCAATAAAGTGCATAACGTGCATGTGATAAATGGAGTGACATCATGTGCTGAATATTAGTTTCAGTTTGAAATAGGATCTGAAAATCAATACTAAGTGGTACTTGTACTAACCATCTTGGTGCTTCAAGCTTTAATCCATGTGGGATGCAGCTACGCAAGCTTTGATTGACTCTCCCAGTCAAAACATGAACACTTATTTGAAGGTTCTGTTTAAATCCTATTTAAAATACCAGTGTCTTTTATTTGAATTACTAAAGTTTTTTAATTTGAGGAGACCTTCAAATAAAGTGTGACTGTGAGGTGTGTTGCGAGAGTCAAAGGTGTAAGAACGACATCAGTGGGAGAGGTCATGTCTTTGAGAAGGTGATGACTGCTGACCAATATATCCTGTTTTATTTGAGATTTGAGATATTTAACATTTCATAAGACATAGCGGAAGGCTGGACAGGTTTTGACCCTGAGCCTCTGACTCTGGTGGATATGGGAGTGGTTAGCCCTGAGTTAGCAACAAACCGGTCCAACCTCAGTTCCTTCTTTCAGGGTATCCCTGGAAACGACGGGTTACCGGGGAACCCGGGTTTACCTGGAAATATCGTAAGTAAAATTAGAAAGAAAAGGAGGAGAGGCGGATTTTATCGACTGACTCGAGATTTATGGTCTTAGTGATGCAAAAACACAAAATGAAGGGATGTATCAGGGAGCAGAATTTATACAAAGAGGATTAAGATAAGGGAACCAATTAAGTAATAAAAATATGATTTTCTTTTATATTTGACACTTAGTTGAATTCATTAATCCAAACAAAGCCCTAATAACAAATCAAAGTTTATTTCATGAATTTTTTGATGATTAAAGCACATAGCAAGTTTGGTTTTAGTCACAAATAATAAGGGTGAAGGGGATGATACCTATTTATGCATTTCAGTGGGAGTGGGCTTAAGGCTTATGCATATGCCTGCATATTTTACAGTTACTGCTGTGTATTATTTGAAACTTATGCAGGGATTTTGCAAAAAAATATTGCGTATGCATATTCAGAGCTTTAGCCTGTTGTTCGTTTGGCCTCAGGTCTGTTTTTAACCCAGAATGCCTCATGTGTCTCTGTGGTTGGTGCTAAGTTTACTTACATAAAGTGCAAGAACAACAAAAAAAAGCACCTGAGTTCGAGTGCTGTGAAATTATCTGCAGATTCTCGTAGTTTAGCATAGTTTCTTTCAATTTTAATGATGGTTTCAGTTCACAAAGGCAACATCAGTGGTGAGCTGTGACCTACACTGAAATAGATCCTCATTTTCAACACACTAATAGAAGCAGTGACTTACTGGAGAAAGGGAAGTAGAGTACTCTAGAAAAGATTTTCATAGATGCTACGTGCAGAGACTTTTATAATTAAAAAGTCCATAGAGTGTGTCAAACAGCGATAGTCTGTATATTTTAACATAATTGGGATCATGGTTAGAGAAACAGATACACATTCATTTGTATTCACACAGTCAGCTCTGGCCTATTACAAGATTGCTAAATATTCTGTCCCACTGTCAAACGTTTGACTACAAGTAGCATTATCTGCCCTCTTACGTTCACCTTCACACATGTCCACACTTAGTTTGGCCTTAATTTTGGTAAATAAGTCTATCATTGGCTCCTTTTCCATCATGCTTCTGTTGGTAATATAACAATCAAAAGTGACAGCAAAGCTCCAAGGACAAAGGTAAAAGCTTTGTTGCTTTGCTTCAGAGGTGAACATTGCACAGTGACATCTAATTATGGAGACCCTTCTTTTAAGCAAGGTCAATGATAGCATACAGTGTAAAATGGCCTGTAATGACTCAGTGGAAAGGGTCACACACGCACTCGCTTTTCACAGCGAGCAGACCACCTTTTGCAGTAAATGCCATTTGGCTTTTGGAGTGGGCAGTGTCAATTCAGAACATGCTATAAAGAAAGCAAATCAAGTGTTCCATTTGTCTGTTTTTTTTCTGGAATTGCACTTATCCAGCAGTGGAATGTACAAAGATGGATGATATGAGAGCTCCCCAAATGTTAAGCCAAAGCATCTCGCTCCCTTGTGGCTAATTTCCTAGCCATTATTTTAGGTAGCACTTTGGTAGTTCTCATCATGCTGCAGGTGGAAACGATATGATTGACATTGACATATGAAGTTCCCGCATATTGGTGGGAACGTAATACTGTGGCTCCACTTCATGGCCACTGCTGTGCAAACTCTGGCTCTGGTAGGATGTTTTGGCTTCATTTTCATACAGTTGTGCAAAATTTCTCTATTCATTTACATCAATGCCATGTACATGTACAATACAGTTTTTGAGTTATAAGCTTTACTGTTGACTGAAGTTCAAACTGGTACTTGGGTTTTGTGGTCTTTCCAGTGTATATCTGCATTATATACAGTATTTCCGTAGTAAATTATAGATGCTAATAGCAATTGACAGGGTGTTGTAGTGAGGGTGTAATAGTTATAGGCCACAGTATTTTCTGTCTAATTTAAGTTGTATTTTTACACACCGTACATATACAGTTAGGATTTTTCCCTAAACTATTCAGAAAAACACGAAGCAGATAAACATTTTTGTTTCGACTCGTCCTACACAGACATATTGCTTTGGAAAGTTTTTTTTGTTGATAAAGTGAAGTGTGTGATTTTAACAACTGTCTGACAGACTCAGCCAAAATAGCAGATGCTACCATTTAATAAAAAAAAGTTAGGAAAAACGCTGAATAAGCTTGCGGTTAATTAGTTGTAGTCAGTGTTAGAATGTGCTTGTATGAGCTTTTGACCTGCAACAGCGTAATTAATACATCTTTAACTTTGATAATAGCTGCTTTTCATGTTTCAGTACCTTGAAAACATTTGTTATAAGAAGGATCATTACCTGAACAATACACTTTTGGGGCAGTTTTTATGTTAGAAATGAAAAACAGCGATGGTCATCAAAATACTAACTTACTGTTCTAGAATATACCGTAAAAAATTAAATATGTGTTTTTGAATTTCAATCATGAATGGGTGTGATTTAAAAATTGGAGAAATTGTGTTGGCATCTTTGAATTCACCCCTTTCATGCACAAATGAACCCTGAATTCTTTATTATTATGGAGCATTCAGTAGCAAGCTGGATTCTCCAACATGTGAAGTCATAAGTCTCTCTTATTTCTATTATAAGATAAGTTACATAAAAAAAAAAAAGGAGACCTTATATTAGTCTCCATTTAGTTTTTGAATAAACCATTCCTCTGTACAACCTTGTCCTTGATCTGTTGTAGGAACAATCGTTGTTTTTGTTTATAGAATATGGAAGAAAGGAAGTTCTTCTAAAATTTCATTTTAATCTCCCCGCCCCTTCCTCCAGAACCCCACTGGACCACACCAGCTACCTCAAGACGCTGCTAGAAGGGATGATGATGTAAGTGATTTTCCTTCCTTTTTGCTCCACCAGGTTTTTGTTTCTTGTTTATTTATTATTTGGCTTGTTTTGTTTTTTCGCGGGGCTTGAAAACTGTTGTGTGCGTGTTTTGTCAGGGGGGCTGTGGTGAGGGCTGCTCCCAAGGATTGCCAGGGGTGCCTGGCATGGCTGGTGCCAAGGGAGAAAACGGAGACAATGGCAAGCCTGGTGTAACCCTCTTGGACAGCTGTGACAGGGTGAGACCTCGAGGGGCTGGAAGTTTGTTGCCAAAACATTTTCAGCATTATGATTCTCCATATCTAGAATCATATGAAGCATCACAAATAATGTGGAGTCTGTTTTTAGCTCACGTGCCTTGACACGAAATCAATGAGCCTGACGTGACACCGCGCCAGCTGTAAGACTCGACTCTTACAGCTTCTTTTCTTGTCTGTTCCCCAGTGTTTGGAGAGACTGCACACAGAGCAACAGACTGAACCAGTGGTTAGTCGAGATCGCGTCACATTTCAAGCACAATCACAGAGCACCCTGAATGTATGTACACATTTGCCGCTATTTCAATGTCCCACAGGACGGCCGAACCTACACAGGAGCACCTGGAATTCCTGGAATGCCAGGACCACCGGGAGAGCGGGGACAGCCGGTGAGTGCGTGATGTTATTGTTTTGTGCAATTGCTTTTAATTCGATGTAAAAAGTTTTGTTTTTTTTACATACAATGACAATGACTGTAGATTTAAAATGAACTTTACTTGCCTTTACCGTAGGGTATACCAGGGGATAGAGGCTCTGCTGGGATACCAGGGAACTTGGTGAGGCTTCATTATAACCTCAGGATTCAGCAACTCTGCAACTTCCTTCTTGCACAACTGTAATCTATTTTCCCGTTAGATACACAGCTCAACAGGTGTAAACTGTCTCTTTCTGAAATCCACTGCACTGCTATTCCTTCATTGCCCATATGCAGATTTTTTTAAAAGTTTTCTTTGTTTGGAAACAATATAGGACATTCTAATCACTGCCGTCTAATAGTTCTTATTTCTTCTGTGAGAGAAAAACACTTAATTTACTGTCATTTTCATTTTTGATAGCACTGTTAGACTTTTGTCTCAAAAGAGGGGATGATTTGTATATGAAGTGACTTTAGAGGAAGCTGTGATTGACATGTTTCGTTATCTCACAGCACACCCTTCTGGTCCCAGAGAAAATGCTGCACTGTGTTTTATCACACTGCCCTCTTTTATTTACACACACCAGCTCTCATGTACTGTTTGCGCTGTCGTTTTAATTCTCCAGCTCAAGGAGATCCATCTTGTCTCAGGTGTTTTGAATTGTCCCCATCACGGTTTTCTGTCCACAGGGACCTCCTGGTTTCCCAGGACCTCAGGGCTCACCTGGTTCAAATGTGAGTTTTATTCAAATATCCTCGCTTTCTTCCACTCTTTCTCTCTTATTCACTTTCAATCAGGGATACAATCACAAAAGTAGAGGTATTATTTATTGATGTATCTTTAAATATAATTAAAAACAAAAGACATAAACATGTCAACAGCTGGTATATTATTATGTATGACAATACTTACTACTGATGCAGCTGTGTGAATGCAGCATTTTATTATGGGTTGGGGCAGAGCTAGTCTTTGACCAGTGATTTCAAGCCTAAAGGGTCAAGTCAAAAGTCCAGATGGCGCCAACATGATTAAATAAGTGGAATGGAGATCATTAACTCGACAAGAAAGAAGTTGGAGACAAGCTACAGAAGCCGGTTTTCATTTTTATCTAATTTTTCTCTATTCTAATTTAACAATTGGTTGTGTTGTATTACATCTTAAATGCTTTTGTTTATTGTTTTTAATAAGAGAATAAATCTTAATGTGAAAGGCAACTTATAACTCTTGTCATCAAATAAGTGTAGTGTAGGAAAAAGTATAGCATTTTTTATGAAATAATGTCTGCAAATTAAACAAAGCCCTATTAAATAGAATAGTAATGCATCTAACAATTTAATACTTTTAATCATTGCTGTCTCTTTGGCCGTTTAAATGCAGAATTCCTCGCGTTCCAATCAAGCGGCGTTGATTATACCGTCTCTGCCGTGCTGCCTGCCTCCCTCTGTGGTTCCATAATGAAACTTATTTCAGATGAGGAAACGGTTTGGCTGTCTCTTTCTCCAGTTGTTCAATTATTCCCCCCGTCTAAGTGATGGAGAGACGGGCTGCTGAGCCGACAGAGCTGCCCTCCCTCCTCTCTTCCTCCCCTCATGGATTTATTGTTTCGGGAGAATTGAGATGCTAAATGGATGAGCCGCGTGAGCGCTGCGTGGAATCCATTTGCAGCGTGTCAGCGCCTTATAGCAGGTGTTAGAGTAGCTTCTGCTTTGTGCCGCGTTGTTTGCGTTTCTGCTTGCTGTGGGGGAGAAAACGTGCTGCTGAATAAATTACTCATTTTCATTTGTGGGAAAGTCACTCACAATGATCAGCTGCTGATTAGCGACTCCTCAGTTTGACCAATTAGTGATTGCTTTTTCTAAATTACAGCCCTCAGTAATTATTCCAACAACGAGCTTGTCCTCAGCATTGAACTCCAGCTTTATTTATTCGTCTTAAAGGGGACAAAGTACGTGACTAAGGCGCTGGTCGCTGATTATCACTTTTAGTTGCCACTTTCAAAAGCTCCCAACTAGTTTTCATTTTTTAACCGACTTTGCTCTCTTCTTCCTGCGCTCATTTGTCTTCCGTTTACAGCAGCTGTTGCCAGGCAACAAATCACATTGGCACATGCATATTAATATTTGTGTCAAAATGTCATTCAATATTCAAATCACAGGTCATAAAATGTCGGGTTTCAATAAATCATGGATCAGTCTATCACGCGATACCAATATTTAGCACCTTATCTGCTTATGTTTGTTTCACTTTGTCATTCGATTTGTTTATGCGCACTTGAATCTGGGCACAATAACAGAGGAAGAGAAAAAGAAAAAAGGGAGCAATATTTCAGACGTCTGTATCATGTGAAGGAAAAAAAGAATGTAATTCACTAGCCCATTAGACCGAGCAGGCAATGCTCAGCCTTTATGACCACACCTGATTCACTGTGCCGATGCATCAAAGAGGCAGTCCTCAAAGGGAGACGGTACAAGCCATTTAGCTGTTTCCCCTCTCTGATATTGACTTGGCTTGTCCTTGGCTCATTCCCACCAAGGGAGCCTTTCTCCCTGACATACATATCACATCCTCTCCATTTTCTAATCGTTGCTCGCTCCCATCCTCTTCAGGGCCACCAGGGTGAGCGGGGGCCACCTGGCCTCTCTGGGTTGAAGGGCGAGCAGGTGCGTATCTGCCAATCAAAATTTCCTGGAATTATACCCTGTGGGAAAATAAATGCCTTTCCTGTTTGATGCATTGTATGATCTGTACCTTAGGGCCCCCCGGGGACCAGCGGGTATCCAGGAACCATGGGACCACCTGGACTGCCTGTATGTTACACTCAGAGGCTCATTATGAAAGAGCTGTGGGACTGGCAACAATCTGACAGCTTTAATAGATGAATAGGGGGTGCCATTGATAAGTGAACTCACGCTGATGAATGTCTATATGTATTTGTCAGGGACTGAAGGGCGAACGTGGGAGTTCAGGAAACAGTGGGCTGAAAGGAGAATCAGTAAGTCATCTCACTGCTAACATATAATGCATCCACTGCTAGTGCTACGTATCGCTGGCTAACATTTCATTGGTCGTCATTTCCAGGGCACTCCTGGTAACCCTGGGTACCAAGGACAGCCTGGCTCACCGGTGGGTATTTCACCATGACGCATATTTAGAACCTGACCTCTTATTTATCACTGAGGACTTAATGAGCTGAGAAAAATGTGAGCCATTCTGTGTCTGCAGGGTGTTAAAGGAGACACGGGACCAGCAGGGACTGCTGGTGAGAAAGGGGATAAGGTAACACATAATACAATCATGTGATAAACAGAAACAAACTCAACACATATTCATATGTTACTTTTTATCTTCTCAAGGGATTCCCTGGACCACCAGGTTTCCCAGGACCACCAGTATGTAAACATTTTGCTTACTCTATGGTGAACATTGTCTTTGGAATAGTGCAGGATAGTGACTTTGTGTGTTATTCTTCAGGGTGCACCAGGTGTGGCTGGCAAAATTGGAAGGGACGGATCCCCAGGGCTCAAAGGTGAAAAAGTGAGTACAAATACCGTGATTTTATGATTTCGTTTAGGCTTTAAAATTTAGCAAAAATTCAGATTTTCTTTTGAAAATTTCTCTAGTATGGAGTTTGTTCAGTATGACCATTTAACTCAACAAGGCTATACAATGCAACAACACAGGCAAGTCAAAACTAGAACGGAGAGTGCAAACTTCTGCCAATGCAGATAAAAACCTACAACATATGCTCCCCATCAATAAATGCTTCCCTTTAAAGGTCAAGCATGAGCTCATATTTTAGCTTTCTGACAGACTGTGGTATTAGTGTTTGTTTTGGGGATTCAGAAAAGGGATTTTTCTGTGAACATTATCTGGTGCTAAAAAGAATAAAACCTGGCAGCTGGACAGCTGTGACAGGGTGAGACCCTTGGACCCCTGGATTAGTTAAAAAATGACGGCAATTAGTGCTCTCTATGTCAATTCATTCTGGTGCTATGTCCAAAAAATGTGTTTGACCTTTCGCTGAACTTGAAATTTGACCTAGAAAGCCCAAAAGTTAAACATTTGCAGCCAGTGGTTTCAGCTACAGTACAAAATTAAACCAGCTGGACCTCTCTTTTTCAGTTCTTTCTATAGTTATGGCCAAAAAACATGCTTTTTGAAAAAAAATAACCTTAACCTTTGACTATGGGCCTCCAAAAATGTAGTCAGCTGTAGCCTGGTTCAAGACACACCTTTGATGAAAATTTCATTGAAATCAGTCAAGTGTTTTTTTTATGTAATCCTGCTAACAAACAGGAAAAACAAAAAATATTTGTTTTATGAAAAACCCCAAAACCCAAATATCAAATATCTGTAGGTATCTACTCCTTGTTACCAGACACACGGCACTAGTGACCAAACACCATCAAGTAATCTTTTAATATAACAATGTATTTATTAAAATTTTAGAGCCTAAAAGGCCAAGAAATACTGCTAATTTTGAAAAATACTAGCGCTCTCATTTATTCTCACTTTCCTTGTACTAAAAATGACTCTTTTCAAAGGGCAATGATGGTGCTCAAGGCTCTCAGGGACCAACAGGCCCAGCAGGCTCACCAGGCTCCCCAGGGATGATGGTACATGCACATGTCCGCATATTATCTATGTTTGACCCACTCCAACGTATGTGTGAACTGTACGCTCTAGCACCACCTGTATGTTTGCAATGATAGGGGCCGCCTGGTATTGAAGGATTGGATGGAAAAGATGGGAAACCGGGGCAGCGGGTGAGTTACATGCATCACATGGTTGGCATGCCCACACACTAGAGTGATGCTATAGTTGCATATAGTTAAAGCCATGTACATTATTGCTGACCTTTGGTACTGGCTATTGTTTGGTTATCAGGGAGAAGCAGGCGCTCCGGGCCCACTAGGACCTCGAGGAATTCCAGTGAGCACCACCTTTCACATCTGCATGACCCCATTTAATGTTCTGTTCATCGAGGGGAGGAAACAGCATGAATTAGACATGAGACATACATATACTGTGTTTATCCTGAGCAGAAAATGCTGTCCATATCCAATCTGAGCAGGGTATGCAGAGTGATGTATATTTATCCATTTGAGCTTGCTTCGAGTAAGAGTAATCTTAAATGTATTCCGTGAGCGTGTTTGTTTTTGCTTCATTAAGTCATCTATACTGAGATTTGTAGCCATAGCACTTGCAAAGACAATTTTACTTAATTGATCAACCACTTTGATCCAGATGGAAATATCTTAGAACGTCTGGGCCATTTGGTGGGAAGCGTTCCACAGATATTCCTGGATCTCTGAGAATGAATGTTGACTACAGCATGCTAATTAATCTTTTTTTTTTTTCTGCCGGGGCCATCGTTTTTGAGGGACCTTTGAGATGTAAGCTGAAACTGAAAATGAACTCCTGCCCAATTTGGTACAGATATTTGAGGTCACTACAGGATGTTTCCCTAAACATTAAATTTGATTTTTAGTTTACTTATTGTCAGTTGTAAAATAACAAAAATAACCAAAGACATTACAGTTTAATTTTTATTTGCTCTCAAACTTGGGACGTTACATGTTTGGATTTTTGGCTTCGTCCAGTAATCCTACGAAATTCCATAATAATGAAAGTATTTGCTTGTGCTTCTCCTTATTAACTCTTGCCCCATTTGGCAAGTGAGTAGCTTGCTTTACTGTCCCTTGGTAGCATTTTTCTTTGCCCTGACAATCAGTCACTTATTGGGTTTTGGATATCGCTACGTAAGTATTTCACGTTATAAATTACAATATGATTTGATATTAAAAAAAAAAAAAAAGCTACAACTCGAAACTTAATTCTGATGTCCAGAATGACGAATGAATGTGTGTGTGGGTGCGTGTGTGTGATAGAGAGAGAGAGAGAGAGAGAGCATCTACATATATGTGGTTTTAATGTTGTGGCTGATTGCTGTACACACATAGCCGCCTGTCTTTTTTTTTTATTTGTCTCACTCACTCTGTGTGTTTCAGTTTGTGCTCTTCCCAAGAGCAGGTGTTCAGGATTTAAAAAGACATGTCTGCCAGTTCTTTGGCAGCCTGGACTTTGTGAGTCTTGATACTGTACCAATCTCATTCTCTTTGATGTCCCTCCTCAGGGATTCAAAGGAAAAACTGGCCATGCTGGCTTCCCTGGACAGAAGGTTAGCCAACAACTCATTGCTTCACCAACACACTATTAGTTTGTTTGCCTTTTCCTTGTGTGTTAGTCCAAATTATTTTATCAATGGCTTAATTCTGAAAATGATGCTACAAGTCTGCTTTATTAGTGCTACCTCGTTGATTCAGTCTCCATAATAAAAGAGTGATGCATCCTTAAGTTTGTATTGCTTCTCTCATCCTTTCAGGGAGAAGTTGGGCCATCGGGCCCACCTGGACCACCTGGCAGACAGGGACATGATGTGAGTGTTTATCCTTTCTATCATCGCACCATTTGGATATCGATAAAGATTATGGCAAATCTATAAAAACCCAAGGCACAATGGTCATTATAAGGTCAATTAAAAGGTCAATTTCTGACTTTTCCAGGGTGATCCTGGCACCCCAGGAGCTATGGGACGACCTGGATCCCCAGGCCACATTGTAAGTTTACTCCCCTCAGGTCATACATATTTTTTGTGATAGTGTGTTGAACCTGAACAATGTATGTTTCTTTAGGGTTCTACTGGACCTGCCGGACCAATTGGACCCCCAGGTCTACCAGGAGTGGTAAGAAAAATGCTCTGTAATACATTCAATTTAAAGGCTGGGTCATGGCTGGCCTGACACGCGTTCGAAATCATAAAGCAGATTGTGAGCTCAGAGACTATCAAATAATAGCAAGAATTAAATTAATCAATATAATGATGATAAATAACTACACAATACAGAGAACAATAAGAAGAGATGACAGTTAACTGGAGATAACAAGGCACAATTAGAGTGCCGATTAAATGGTGACAAGTACAAATAATAGAGGAGAATCTGAATGTTTCCTCTCTGTAGGGTATTAAAGGAGATAAGGGCCAAGATGGTGAGAGGGGTCTTCCAGGTATGGGAGGAGCACCAGGGCCCCCTGGGCATCCAGGACCCATGGTTAGTACCTCTCAACCTGTATCTGTAAAGTTAAACAACACTCAGCCTGCTGCCATGCCAACATGTGTATCATTCTCTTTTTTCTTTTGATGCGTGTTGCAGGGAGAGCCAGGCAGTGATGGTGCTGCTGGGAAAGATGTGAGTAATGTCAGAGCATGGTGTTTATCCCCAACGAATGTTAATGGAGAGAAATGGAAGTAGGGACATGTTTATTTTCCACTCCTTTGATGAACATTCCTTTCTTTGCTCCCGACAGGGCGTGGCAGGCCTCCCAGGGGACCGTGGAGTGCCAGGTCAAAAAGTAAGAGTTGACTCAGGGTGGTACAGTATATTATATCCAGGGTGACGCATCAATCCACTATTACCTTTACTGGCCTGACAGTGGGATGCATCCTTCCTCTTTGTAGCGCAGGGAGATTTTGCCCCGCTCGCTGTGGTTGCTGAACTCTCAGCCCTGTCAGCTCCTCCACTTAACACAGCCATCAGTTCACTAACTGTGACCCAACTCACCCCACCAACTCTCTGGCCGGCCCGCTGCTCCGTAGCTTCAGAAAGCCTGTTGGCCCTCTCCTCAGACGCAGGCTTACGGTGCTGGAGGGTACAGTGATAAAGTTATTCTAAGCTTCTGGGATAATGCTATTAAGCATGAGGGGCGATGCTAGATGAGGCTATTTGTCACACTGACAGGATGGCATTGTCAGGGTTTGGCTGCACAGAACAGAGGAGAAAGACAAGAAGGGAGTCCTCTATTCTTCTCGCCGCTCTCTATTTCAAGAGCCACCTTTCTATCGGTGACGTGTAAACATTAGACGTCCATTATAAGCTTCTTTGTCCTCGATAAATCACTGTCGCTAATGCAGCATAGCTGTTTTCTTAAGTATTCAAACAATCTGAATGGTGCCGGAAAGAGATGTAGACGCAGCCAGAAAGGCTTCTGTTACCTCTGCGTCTCTTAAGTGGAAGGTAATGATCTTAATATGCAACTCAAAATTAGCAACTGATGAAAGAAGAAAAAAATGATAGTGCTACCATGAGTCTTTGTTCAATAGGAAACAAGAAACTGATAGCTTAGCTTTGGTTGAATCAGCTCCATAATCTGTTGTTTTATGTTTAAAACAAAGGAAATGTATAAAGTAGTGAGCTTCAAAGTCCACCTTTTAACGATTTCAAGTGTATTAAGCTAATCTAAGATCCCTTAGCTTTAGCTTCATAGGTAATATCCAGACACGACAGTTGTGTCAATCTTATCCTCTAACACTTGGAAGGGAGGTAATTAACTTTTAAAGGAAGCATAATAATGAATTTAAAAGGCATGTATAGGTCCCGTCGCAATACCTGCACTAAGCCCTAAAGGCTTCCTAGATGTGTGCACATGAAAGTTGAAAGTGCCATTTAGGGGTGTAAGTGCAAGGGACTGGAGCTGCTAAGCGCAGAATTGGGACAGTTCTTTATACGTCGCTCATTAGATCGCTTCAGTTTGGGTCCAGGAGACGAAACATGGCGCTGGCCATAGTTACGTTGTTTGCTGTACTGCTGATAAAATCGATCTGAAATCAACCGCAGGAGAAGAAGGCGAAGTATTGAAGTATTGATGCCTGACCGACAGGCAGATGAACTTTTTTTTAATGTTTCAGTCTACCTGTCTATACAGCTAATGTGTGTCTCTAATAATAGCTGTAACGAGACACGATCTTTATACACTTAGCTTGCACTTTTACTGTTTATTTATTCTTTATTGTTTTCTCATTTGTCGAAACGTAGCGACACTGAAGGGATTGAGTTATACCCTTAAACAAAGTGAAGTCTGATGTGCGAAAATGGTGCAGCAAGGACACACAGGGAAGGTGATGGAGAACAACACTAGAGAATTGGGACACCTTTACGGACTTGGACCCCTTAGCGAGAGCACACACCTGAGGGGCACAGGGGCAAATATTGGGACAGGGCCATAGTCAGTATCTGTACTAAGTATCATAAAGGGGAACATAACACTGAGCTTTTTTTCCCATCCATTAAACGTATCTTTCTCAAACGTCTGTGTGAAAAAGTTATATTTACTTTATATTTCCATTAGATGTAGGGGATTTGTTTTAATAGTGAAAGTAGCTATAAAGATGCCTCAGTTGAAATTTGGAATAATTCTGCCCAGTGAATCTTAGATATAGACAATTTTTTATGTGTTTATTTATTCACTAATGTGAGCAATGACACCAAACATACATATCCCAATAATTAAATTGGCTTAGGAATGTTTGAAATTTCTAATTTGTAATTTAAAAAAAAAAAAAAAAGGTTTTGTGATTCTGACCTTTGACCTATATAGCCAGTTGAAGCTATTGTCAATTAAAGGTAGAAATATTTTAAAAAATGACTATTTCCATGCATGTTCAAAGTGTCTGGTCAGATGAGTGACATTGTCTTTATATACCAACATTACGTGTGTGTGTGTGTGTGTGTGTGCGCGCACGCACCTCTGTGTCTATTTTCCAGGGAGAAGCAGGGGTCGCAGGGCAGAAGGGTTCTCCAGGGGAGAGAGGTAGACCTGGGCTCCCTGGTGGTGGAGGTTACCACTCCAAGGATGCACAGCCAATGATTGGCCCAGCTGGACCCAGAGGGGAGAGGGGAAGCACAGGCCAGGAGGGGCCAGCGGGGCTCCCTGGAGTCCCAGGATCACCTGGAAATGACGTGAGTCACTGTTTCATGATGTTCCCCACACCGCAGCTCTAACTTTAAATCAGCACGGCGTGAGATCCAGCTCGGCGGCGGAAGGAGCTGATGACACACAGCACCAAGGCCACAGGCGCTTCCTCACTCCATCTGTCCCTCTCAATTATCTGCTTTGATGAATGTTTTTTCTCTCCTCATCTTTTTCTTCTTAAATAGGCTGTAGTCAATTACGATGAAATCAAGAACTTCATCCGCCAGCAAGTCATCAAAGTTTTTGACGGTGAGAACACGTGCTGCTCTGCTGAAAATGCAGGTTGATATGTTTGTGTTTGTCAAGTGCAGATGTACGTCTCTCACTTTAAAGATTTAGTGCCACTACCGGTCGTGTGGGATTACTTGTGGCTGCTTTATTCCCATCTGCAGAGAGAATGGCCTACTACATGTCTCGCATGCAGATGCCAGTAGAGATGGTGGCTTCGCCTGGTCGACCCGGGCCTCCAGGGAAAGACGGGTCAGCAGGTACACCGGGGCTCCAAGGTCCACCGGGAATGCCGGGACAGATTGGTAGACAAGGCCGGCCAGGAGGCCAAGGACTCCCAGGTCAGTTCTACCAGTAAACCTTTAAGCAGCCTGACAGTGATGTAAGTGTCATTGCTGTCTGACTGTATCCTCCTTAAAATGACGTGCTCTCTGTCTGTAGGACCCCGAGGACCACAGGGAGACAAAGGAGACAAGGGTATCGGAGAGATGGGAGACATAGGACCTCCAGGGGCTCCAGGTAATGTACTGTACCGCTTCTCCATTGACCAGGAAGTAAAGTGGCAGCTATGTGGGTGTGTTTGCTATAGCAACTGGGGAGTGCTGGGTCTCTCGTTAATGAAATGAACTTAATGAATTGATAATAAAAGAGTTTGGTGTAGACCAGCTCTACATGTTAGGTGTCATGAGATGACCTTTGTTGTGAATTATATGAATAATATTGAATAAACTTACCAAAAGTTATTTTAAGGTTTTAGGTGTAATTTAAACCCTCCTTCATGTCACATTTTGTTGAGCTTACATCCTCAGTCTTCTACTAGATTTTAAGATATCAAGAAAGGTCATTAGTTGCATGATCCTCTCCAAATTCATGTAAAATAAAAAACCGTTAGAGTTAAGGCATTTTTGCACCATTCACTTACAAGTGTTTTTGATCAATATGTTTTGCGTGTTTATTTGGTAAAAACATCTTCTCTAAAAGGCCCTGGCTGAATCATTTTATTCCCCCCGTTCTCCCATGATAACAAGATAAATTTTGTTTCCCGAAGATAACAAGATAATTAATGATCTTAAGAGAGCAATGACAGCTGATGGATGGACTTAAGTATTTAATCTGGGAAAAGGTGGGTACACAGGGAATCAGAGCAGGCGTCTGCATCAGACAACGACAAAAGCTCTGGTCAACAAACGGTCAAAAGGTTCGTACACACAAGGGAAAACACGATAAGAATATGGGGACGAGACGATCCGGCACAGAGGGAAGGGAAAGCACAGCTTATAGACACGATTGAGAGGGAGACAATAAGACACAGCAAGAAACGGCGGGAAACTTGACAGGACATGAGGAGACAAAAGAAGACTACCAAAATAAACAGGAAGTACAACACAGATGTTAACTAGACAAAATGCGACTATATAACCACCTGACACTATATGCTCCTGTTTGTTTGACATTGCCTCATGCAATGCAGGGGTTTACAGGTCTTGAATCTCGTGATCACAGGAAAAGAACAGCTATTATCTTGTCTTTTGTCTATTGTCTATTATCACTCATGGCCTTTTAGGGCTGCTGTAGCTCAGGTTGCACAGATTTTAGCACTTAAAGACAGCAATGACATCACAGTAAGCAAAAAATACCCAGCTAGTCACTTCTGTCACAAAGTTTAAAGGGTTAATGCTTTCAGCTTTCTACCTGCTGACTTTTCATAAATGATAGTAATTACGAAAATGTTTTCATTTGTTGTTGAATACCAAAATGCCAGATCTATGAAAGTAATGTGTCATCCATCAACAGTCTCATTTGAAATGACCAGATCAAATCATACAAAGCAATGTCTGGGATTCATTAATCATCCTGGACTGTAGGAAAATTTGGCAACATTTGTTTAATCTATACCAAAAACATGAATATGAATCTGTGTCATATTTAATGTGAGAACGCAATAAATGGTATCTTATCTTTTTAACTCTCCTTCATTTATGCTTATATTTTTCTTAGCATGTCTGTTTGAGGTTAACTGGGTCCTTGATGATTACATTCGGCCTATTTCCATCTTCTTCCAGGTGTTCCAGGACCCCCGGGCTATGGTAAGATGGGACCTCCAGGTTCTGTTGGCCAACAGGGTGTTCCTGGGATCCCAGGACCGTCCGGGCAGCCTGGTACAAAGGGGCGCGATGGGCGCTGTAACCCTGGAGACTGTATGAGCCATCAGGTAGAATACAACGTCAAGGGCCCACCTGTCAAGGGCCCCTGGTAGAGCGCTGGAGGAGAGCGGATGAAGCAAAGAGACTACAGAAAAAACATGAAGCCAAAGACCTGAAGCTCTTAAATCTGACCACAAGAATGCAGCTGCAGTTTTCTACCGTGGTTCTGAGCAAAGAATCCACAACGTCTTTGTACGGGCCCCGCTGGAGCGAGGCTTACAAGGATGCATCAGAGCTCTTTCTTTTTCGTTTTTTATTGCCAGTATTTAATGCCGGTTCATTGCTATGTTAGTGACGCTTATTTCTGTCTTGCCTCTTCTTTGTTTTCACTCCATTTTGTACATTTTCAAACAACCCACGAGAAGTGACAAGAATCACAACTTGTATTTCCTCCTCCTTGATTAATTCTGGTCTCTTTTTTTCTCTTCCTACCTAAATCTGTAGGAAGAGAATACACACAATCATTGTAGCACTCTGCTTCCACCTCTCACATCTTTCTCCTTACACACAGAATCATTTGGAGTCATCCCATGCATTTCTAATATTCTGCATCAGTGCCTTTGGTGTGACACATGTTTTAATTTGACTTTTGAGAGAATATCCAGAGAGATATGTTTCAGTTTTGTAAGAAGATGTAAAAAAAAAAAAAAAAAAAGAATTGCATTCATTTGCTTTATGATGGAGTGACCTTTTGTGTATATATATACAGTATATATATATATTAGTGGCTTTTTATACTTTTTCAATAGATTTGATATGAGGCAATCTTTGGCTAGCCACTGTTTTCACTGTCAGTGGATCCAAAGCAACAAAATGAAAAAGGGATTTTCATAAGGTGTATAAGCTTTTAGAAATGGAATTAGAAATTAATAAAAGGTGGATTATTTATAGAAAATGCATTGTGGCTTTTCAGACTACATTGCAAAAGTAAATTCTGTGTGACTCCAGCCTTTTTAGAAATGCAGCCATTTTTAAGATTCTCATCCTCTCTCTTCGTTCCAATGTTGCTGTAATAGCCATCTGTCGGCTTTTAGCAGAGAATATGAGCAATATTCCAGACCTCTCCACCGAGCACGTCACTGAGCCCTCACAGTCACGTAAAGACAAGGAAAATATTGATAAAAGGACTTCGCACGCAGGTGTTGTAGTGTTACATGTTGCCGAATTTTGGGGTTGATATGTTTTTTTTCTCTCCGGAAGTCTATGGAGTTTGAAACCACTGCCACCTCTTTCACCTCATCCCCAAAGCTTAACCAGCAGTTTACTCCCGGAGCCACTGTTTAGATTGTTGTTTGTCACAAACATGGGAAATGTTTAATTAAACTGCTTTTTCAAATACGTTTGTGTCATGTGTTTATCATTGTCACCTTGTTTTAGAACGCTTTTCACACACGGTTGTCCATCCGGTGGCGGATTATGAGACAGTGGCCCTCTGGGTACTGACACCTAAAACCCACCCATCTCTCCCGGAATGAACGTTGTTTCGTGTAGTTTTTTTTTTTGTTTTTTGTCTGTTTGCTTTTGTTTAGTGTGTTTTGTGTCTGTGCAGCTGTTTTGAATCCCTTTGAAGATGTTTTATGTCGTGTACAATTTTCTCATCTGTAGTTGCGTTTTTGTTTAGTTGTTTTTCATCTGTTTGTAGTTGTTTTGCAGTTACATTAAGGCTTGTAGTTCTTGTCTGTCACTTCAATGTTGTTTTAGACCTTTTCAAACTCAAGCTCTCTGTTTTCAGTTTGTGTCTCTTCTTTGGTCGACTTTCCAAGAAGAAAAACTGATGGTCCATGGCCCCCGCTGACCCCTTGGCCCTGTGAGCTGGTGTCTGGTAGGCGTGTTGAGCATTTCATCCCTGAACCCTCCATCACTTGCCTTACATGTGTTGTACTCAAGCAGATTGGCTTTCATCACAAGAAACATGTACATTACATTAATATTACGACAGGAACCTTTGGTCTCGGTGGCAGAAGGAAGCTGAACATCTGCAGCTTTGGACGCATGGGAGTTTATTTACATGCATTCATTGATTCTGAAGAAGAGAAGCGCCAGAAAAAAGAAAAGTATTTTCCATTACCCACATGATACAGAAAACATTACAATTTATAAAAGGTTCCTCTTTATTGGTTTGGGTTGACCTGAACAGCCAGATAAAAACCCTCTTTACAAGTGATTATATGAAGAACAATAAATAATTTCTCTCGATGAGACTAGATCAGTCATTAGGTCGCCTGCACCCCGTGGAAAGTTGACAGTGGCATAGGAGGAACATTCGGACTGATTCGTTTGGAGGAAAAGCCATTAAATCTGTAGGAACTTCTTATTACTCACTGAATTCATTAACACAGGATTTTTGTTGGTGCATTTCGTTACGCATTTCTTTTTCTCTACATGATAATCAACACACATTTACAAAGATTTACAGCACTGCATTGTGGGAGATGGGGGTGCCCATCGGGATGTACTGTTGCTAGGCAACAAGAGAAAGAGATAAAGCTGGTCGTTAGATTCTAAAATGAGACTTGGGTAGAAAGCTGGAGTTGGGGGGTTGGTGGTGGTGGGTGGGGGGGCAATGTACACATGAGGTAATTCAGGGATTTCACTCAAGCTTGTAGATGAAAAAAAAGAATTTTACAATACAGTACAGTACGGTGTGGAAATTTAGGCTTCAATCATTTATTGCTCCTTGTACACTTTTGAGGCATCAGGTGTGATGCATCAAGAGAGGCACTGCTTTAAAACTTCAAAACGCGTCTCAAACAAAAAATTGCATATGTGAATCCATTAAAGTGACCACGGCATAACAGAAAAGCACCTCCCACCAGACTTTGCCTTCTGCTCCTCTCAGCTCGTATATACTGTGGCGGAGGGAGACAAGGAGATACGAATCTGCTCCTCGTGCACTGCTGGAACTGGGCTGGGATGTTTGGACAGGCCTCATCCAAAAACACTAGAGAATTCGGAGGGATGTGGGCAGATGTGAGCTGCTGCTGTCATGGTGATATGTGCGGGGAGGGGGGGAATTCAGAATATGTATTAAAAGTATGTCCCACTCGTCATAAACCTCTCCGTTTCAGGAGGGGGCGCTATAAACCCAGTCACGATTATCGTCCCCCACCCCTGCTTCTTGATGTTGTCCCACTGAGTAGAGTGGTCTCTGTCCTTCTCCTCCTGGTGGTGGGAGCTGCTGAGGGACAGGCGGTCCTCTAAACATTGGGTCCTTTAATCGTTCCCGCCTCCTGTAGCCTTGGGGAAGTGTACGCCGACGCAGCCAGGCACATCGCCGTCTCGCAGAAGCCTGGGAGACCTGGAGGACCTGCCTTACCGGGGTAACCAGCCTCTCCGGCCGCACCCTGAGGTCCTCTCTCGCCAGGCCTGCCGTCCCGAGCCACGCCGTCGATGCCGGGAGGACCTGCAGAGGGAGAGCGTTTCAAATCCAGTATGGGTTGACTCATTTCCAGAGGTCAAGGTGACTAATTAGACTCCGTGTCAGGAGTGCACTTGGATTACACCTGTGTGCGGTACAGGAGTATCTGTATGCACGGGAGCGTCTGTTTTCTACGGTTTACAATTAGTGCTCGCCGTTGCAATCCCACTGCCTTCCTGCTCGAAAGCAGCTGCTAAATGACTGGAGTTAATGATGCCTTAAAAATGCCTTTGAGCAGCCTCTCCTGTGGCCAGATCTTCAATGCCAAGTCCTTGACGTTAAGCCCCACGACTGCAAGTGGTCAGGATTGGTCTCTTAAGTTTTACACACAGAGGACCTGCTGTCAGAATTAGTTTTTTGGAGTCGCTGGCAGAAAGCAGAACTCCTCCGCCATGATGTTGACTGCTTATTCCGGTCAGGATGTGCGTTGTAGTACATAAACACCACCACATGGACGTGTTAACAAGGTCAAAAACATGAGCCGGTCTATAAACACTGTGTATAAAGCATCTGACCTTGTATTCCTGGGGGTCCAGGTGCTCCTGGATGGGGTTTACCAGGGTCTCCTCTCTCTCCCTTTGGCCCCCTTTTTCCTACAGAAGCCAAACAAGGTCGGGCTCAGTATCTCTCACCTGTGCAGTCATCAAATGTATTTACACACTGTCTATTTCTACCTTTGAGTCCTGTGTTTCCAATCTGTCCACCTCCTCCAA
>KV751318.1:13332626-13348745 GCA_001698575.1 Mola mola
GAGGACCCATGACACCTGCCCCACCAAGCACAGCCCTCTTTGCGCTCACCGCCACTGCCGCAAGCCTCTCTGCAACGGAAGAGACGTCGTCATCATTTTGATGAAATTACCTTTGATGATGACCAGCTGATGGCTCCGGAGATGAAAGCAGGGAAAGGAGCCAATCGAATCTCCCCCGATGGACATCAAAAGGTGAATATTCAGGTCGAGACGCTCACCCTGCAACATCTTCAACACCACCTCAATAATATGCTGGTCAGATGCGTCACGTCCCTGAGAAGAGGAGGGAAGAGAGGAGAAGTGAGCATCTCGAGGAGAAAATGGGGATGGACGCTTCACACACGAGATCAGAAGGGAACTGAACTCACTGATGGGCCCAGGATGCCTGGCGTGCCGGGAACGCCTCGCTCTCCATTCAGTCCTCGAGGACCAGGCAGCCCCGCTGGGCCCTGGTCTCCAGGCTTACCCGGGTCTCCAGTGGGTCCATTGTGTCCGAGGTCGCCCCTGATTCCTTGCTGCGAAGAGAGGAGCAATTTTAGGAGAGGAGAGAAAGAGGCCAATTAGAGAAAAAAAAAAACACTCAAGAGGAGAAAGAGGAGTTTTCCACAGCTCACCTGTCCTTTGGGCCCAGGTTCACCTGACAAACCCTGTCACAGCAGACACAGACACTTTGTCATTTTCACCTTTATCACCTCCATCTATCATTTCCGCCTAAGACACACTTTTCTAGTAATAATTCAAAAACTTAATGTCTGAACCTGCTTCTTCAAAGAGCCTGTGTGCATTGCTGCCTCACCGCCATGTAAATAGCTCATTTGCCATCTGGATTATTCAAAAGACAAACCTGTTCTCCTTAATGTCAGTATGGTGAATGTTTTTTTTTTCTGCCATATATCAAGCCTGCGTTGAGGCTTTCAGAGCCACCTGTTTAAACTTTCATGTCTAAAGCCTGCAAGTTTTGCCTTTCTGTTAACAAAAAGTTTGAAACAGCATTCTGCAGTGAATGATTTTTACCTTTTCCCCTTTCTCGCCAATCAGTCCCTCAACACCAGGGTCGCCCTGAGAGTGACAGAGCGGGAAAAATCAAAGATGAGGACCGAGCAAGTGGCCTATGATTTAAGAAAATTTTTGTCTTGAATTGAAATGGAACGCTGGTCAACTGACAAAACCAGTTTAAAGGAACCAAGCTGCTACTCACCACGTCTCCCTTTGGCCCAACTTTTCCTTGGAAGCCCTGCAAAGAAAGATGGGTTGAGGGCAAATGCAAATGTGATCACATTTAGATAATAATATGCTATCTATATATATATATATTGAGTTGAGCCAGTGACATCAAAGATCACAAAGCAAGAAAGATGCCGTCTCGTTTCCGAGACATGGAAGATGAGGATGCTTAGATTATCATTTATATTGCTTCATCTTATTCAGTAATTTACTGTGGACTCCGAGCGTTTACCAGTGGGTAAACACTGCCCCCTGTAGACACATCTGGGTACTGTTGTGAAAGTGTTTGAATACAGGCGAAGATGCTCATTTTTTGCTGTTTGTTCATGAGCGCACAGACCTTGTCTCCCTTGGTTCCGCTGAGACCCTGGGCGCCTGGAACACCAATCGGTCCTCTCTCTCCTTTGCTGCCCTGTTGAGAGATATTAGAATTGATGAAGGAAAGTACAGGAGCAGCTAAAAGTTTTGGACAAAGGAGTCAACTTACAGGCTTGCCGACCACTCCCTGAGGGCCGACTTCTCCACGCTGGCCTCTGTCGCCCTGCAGAAATCAGGTGAGGTGAGTATGTCTGCATCAAGCATTTTAACTGTTTTCATGGAGCAACTCTGGATTTGTACCTTAGGTCCAGGAACTCCTTCCATGCCAGCCTCACCAGGAAGGCCAGGCTCACCCTAGGAGATTGTATTACAAATATTAACCATAATGTTTGTTTTTTTAGGAAAAATGTGCTGATATTATTGTGTTACCAATGGTCCGGGGGCACCAGACATGCCAACGTGTCCTCTGGGACCAGGCTCGCCCTAATAAGGCAACAGAGAGGTAAGTGAAAGGTACACGTTGGAAAAAAAAAAATGTAGTTTTTAAAAGCTACCTTAGCTCCAGGTCCTCCCTTTGTACCAGGACTGCCAGGCAACCCCTACAGACAAAGTTCACAAGGGAGAAATCAGTGTGAAGGCCCTTTGTTGCACTCCCTAGCTCCCTATCTGATCCCTATCTCTCCCTGTTTCTAAGGAGAGAATCCATCTGACAGAACAGTGTAAAGTCTGTTTCACATGTCTGAAGTAGAGGTCCTGACATATTAAGTGGTGATACATGTGGGTAGTTGAGTCTGGTGACAGAGGCTGACGATGCCTCATACAAAAATGCAATAGCAACAACAGGCGATCAGCTCTCCGCACAACAGGAGTCCCTGCAGTGTGCGCTGTGTGTGTGACAGTGCATTATAGTAGCACATACAGCATGCAAGGTTATGGTGCCTGGATTTGCAGCTCTCTGACCACACAGCAAAGTGTGCATCCCATGCTTCATTACTCCTTATGCAGAACAACGTGCATACACAGGGGTACCCACCGGTCTGACTGTGATAAATTACAGGCAGTGGGAGGGAGAACGCTATTTCAAGGTGGTTTAAATTCTAAAACAGCGTGGGCCAGAGGGTCGCTGTTAACCTAGAAGAGTGCCCAGAAAACAAAACACACCACGCTTTACAGGCGGCGTCACGCCGCTCTCGCCTGTCTGTGATCTTGTCGCAATGAGGAGGGGGAACAAATTGAACCCCACAACGTGGTCTGAGTGACAATGAGCGTTTACAGCCATGGATGTGCCTCACAGAACGATGCTGGAGTGAATCACTCACCGCTGCTCCCTGAGGGCCAGGAGGACCAGGCATCCCAGCCTGGCCAGGAGCACCCTGCAGGAACGAGAGGAGAGGAAGAATAAACTGTCGCCGCACGCCGGGAATGCACTTCCTCATTGTCGTGGCCGAAAAAGCTCACCTTTATACCAGGAATACCAGGTGTGCCATCTTTCCCGTCAATCCCCGGCAGACCCTGAAAAAGCAGGCACACAATTCAGTGGGCTTCACCTGGCACCCTCTCTCAACACTCACCGTGTGTGCTCACTCACATTCTCCCCCTTTATGCCGACTGCTCCCTGCGGGCCTTGGATACCTCTGCTGCCCTGCAGAACATAAATACCGTCAGTGTGTTCGCAATGCACATCAGGATCACCGTCCCGCCTCAAGCTCTAAGACACGTCTCATCATTAGTTCTTGTCTGTGCCGCCACTTTGACGACAAAACGTCAAGGGGGGAAGAAACACTGGGAGAGTCACCTACTTTGTCTCCCTTGTCTCCTGCCTCTCCAGGCGGTCCCTGAGGCCCCTCCTCGCCCTGCGAGCGACACAGAGAGGATTAGAATGCCTCAGGTGTGCTGTGTTTCAATACGAGTGATGCAGTGTGCTCTTACAGGAGGCCCAGGAATCCCAGCAGGCCCGTTGATTCCCTTGTAGCCGCGAGGCCCCTGCGGGAGAACAGCAGCGACAAAGAAAGTGCCATCAGTCACGTCAGATCAGGGAGGATGCTAAGTCACGGTAGCCTACTTTTCATTGTGATAAAGGGGTGATTAGTGCTTTACTCACTTCACTAATGGGAACTACACAGAGAGCCAGCCACTCTTGCTTCGACACTAACTTGGCTAATGTGGCTAATGTTAAAAGTAAGACTGATGGCTGGAGCGGATCATTAACTACAGATGGACCCAGACAGCCCCAACTTGTTAGAGGAGGGGAGAGATTTGTGTTAGCATCATTTCCATACGTCCCCATTGCTGGTAATGGATGGTGTTTATTTGGCGAGGGCAGGCATCTGAGAATGAGAGCAGCCCGAAGAGAAAGAGGACCAAAGTTATGTAAGAGGTGCTACTCACCGCTTCCCCTTTAGGGCCCATCATTCCTGGATAGCCCCTCAGCCCCACTGGACCCTTAGAGGGAAGCGAGGAAGAGCAGGGTGAGACAAAGAGTGACCCTGACACACAGCTAATTCTACAACACTATTTTAGACCACATTGAGATAATACTTATAATATTAGCCTATGATTTAACTTTGGCAACACGATAAAATGTTTTAATCGACAGCATACCGGTGGTCCTGGGATACCCTGTTCCCCAGAGATGCCCACTTCTCCCTTGTGACCCTGGGGGAGGAGAAAGAACCGATTAGTTGATTAGCTGATTAGTCCCCTGCCACCAATCAGGGCACATTTTCACAAAGCTTTAGGAGATCCTTTGTGCGTGTCAACACATAACAAAGTCCTGGCTGTGATGGGTCGTTGGCTGCCTTTGGTGTCAAAATTGTTTTTTTTGCTGTTCAGCGCCAGTAAAAGAAAAATCATTGAGCGATTATAGGAGCTGAACTTAAAAACTCCAGTTTTAGTCGTTAACATACATCAAAAACCGAGCTAGGCTAAACAAATGAATGTATCCCTGCTGCTGCCGTTGTTTCTTTAAAGAATTCAAGGCAATGTCTTTGTGCTTTGTCCTCTTGCAGGTTCACATGGATGGTGGTCCTGCTTGATGCCCACTGCCTATATTTGGACACGAGATTGTGTGACTTGGATCTTGATGGGACAGCACCAATCTGGATCCATGGAATAATTGTTTTTCCCCTTGTTCAGGGTTTTTTTTTTTTTTAATTTTTATTCACCCGGTTTTTTGGGGTCTAAGGGCTGATGGTGTCACATCTGTACAGTTTGTAAAAGCCCTCTGAGACAAATTGTATTTGTGATTTTGGGCTCAACCAATAACATTTGATTTGATTTGATTGAATGCTTTCCTGTACACTTTGTCTACTTTTCTTACTTCTCCACGTTCGCTGTATGACAAAGTGCCCCTCAGGGATAATAAAGATCACTTGAGTGAACTTGAGATGACAGCGATGCTGTAAAATGAAAGCATCGCCAGAAAGACCAGCACTAAACCACTGCGTATGCTGTTAACGCTGCTCACGAGGTCTGATTAACACGCAGGGCACTCTTGCTCTCTGCCTGACCAGCCTCTTGCAAAATACAGTCATTAGCGCAAAACATGTTGTTTACATGGTGTCTGTGTTTTGGTTTGAGCAGCTTGAGGGGATGGAAACCATTTGTGTTTGCCGTCGTTGAGGAGGAAAAAAAAAGGAGAGCGGCTTAAGTGTCATGGTGGGTCTGAATTGCTGGGCTGCCTTGGAGAAGAGGTTAAGTCGGTGCGATGAGTGTAAGGAGCATCAGAGACCTCTCGTGTGGGAAGATCAGAGGCTAATTCCTGGGGCCTGGATAGTCGCTTCCTTGGAGCCCACCGTGTGCTCATTAGCTCTGCTCAATGCATGGAGGTGATAGGGCTGCGCAAACCCCGGCTCTCTCGTCCTCCTCTTCGTGTACCTGGTTCTCCAGCGCCGCTTTCATCTGGCTCGCTTCATGGTGACTGCAGGGCCGGGGCCAGGCCTGACTAATCGCAGCCAGATTAGTGCCAGTCATCTGCCTCAGGGGGCTTCATTAGAGCTAATCCTTACCTCTGCCAGTCCTGAATGGTGCTCAGCTGTGCAAGACTCTACAACATGTACATGCAGGGGTGCTGTGCAGCTTACCGTTCTTCCTATGCTGCCAGCGTCTCCGAGAACACCGGCGCGTCCTTTGTGTCCCTAGTGGGCAACGATCAGTCAGTTGGGTAAAATAACAACCTTGTAAAGCAACATAAACACTGATACTAAAAGAGCTGCAGGTCAACCTGAAAACAGTCAGATGACTCACCTTGACTCCCTGCAGTCCCTGGGGGCCTTTAAGTCCTGCCGGACAGTTAAGAGGACACTGTGGGCGAGAGAGGGAAACATATGGATTAGGACAAGGGTGCTCAAAACTGCTATGCAAGAAAGGACATACCATTAAATCTTACCTGGAAGCCTGCACTGCCTTCTTCTCCTCCAATAAACTTCCCCGGAGGACCCTAGATGGACAGCGATGAAGAAAAAGCTGAGTCAGCACAATCACTCTACTTCTCCATATTCATTTCATCCTCCATGGTTATAGTTCGGGTTAGAAAGTAAAGCAACTCTACCGGGGATGATGTAGAGCACGATGAGACATCCCAATGATCTAGTGAGGGTTTATTTACCCCAGGACAGCACTAAAGCCGAACAAACACCCTCCCCTGGGCTTGGAACATCACTCTCAGTGAAGACACCTCCCCATCTTAGAGATGCACAGGGGAGAGCGCACGCACCATCGAAATACAGACTTGAAAGCGCAGCGCTCAAAGCTGTCTGCGACATTTCATCCCTTGCTGCCACATGGGACCTGTACGATCCGCAGCGAGGAAGTAGATGTGATGGCGAGCCCCCGGGGCAAACCAAAACAGTGTCCGACCAGGCGCTTATGCTCGACCCGGATCAGGACGAGCGGGAAAGTAATCGTATAGGCTGCAGCAGAAATTGTGTGTTCTTTTATTAAGCTGCCAAAACGGTTTGTCCAACCAGTTACTGAACAGTTTTAACTTCTGTTTGAGATTTGACTCTGTGAACGCGAAGTGAACCGGCTGAGAAACAAAACAATGTATCCGACTGACAGCTGCTGCACACCGAGGGGGCGAACTGTTCGGTATGAACATGACCTCAGGAGTTGTGCTGCAGTTTAGTAGTTAGTCCACCAGAGGGAAGTCACAGACTTATTTCTCAACTGTAAACTGTTAAGATGTATCTGCCAATAAATGGTTGTCCACATTAATAAACGTTTGTATCAGCCACTGCTCTTGATATGTCTGCTAAACTCCCTGCTTTTTGTTTGAAAATTCAACGCGTGAAAAGGATCTTAAAGGAAGTATTAAAGTGTCGTATATTGTGGTTTTCCTGTTATTTAAGAAATTGAACATTTAATATATTCAAGACTCATTTATTTTGATATTTATGGCCAGGTCAAACAAAAAAAACAAACATTCACTGGAACTGTATTTAGCCATAATCGACCATATCAAAACAAAAAAGGCTTATTAAAAAAAATGCAATTTCTGTTTGTGTGTAATGAATATAGAATGTAAGAAACTACTACTTTGTTAGATAAATCGCAAAAAAAACGAAAAGAAAAACTGCAGAATATTCACACTTTTTGAGATGCTCTAGTATTCAGTGTTTGAGATGAAGGTCCAGATGCCCCCACTGTGCAGTACACTGTCTAGTGGTTTTACATTATGTTGAGTGCTGTAATCTTCCTGTTATTTCATTCAACCCCACTACAACCGCATCATGTCCAACCTAACCTTTATTGCGTTCTAAAGGCATGTCAGCACAAAGCTCTGTCAGAGATTAAAGGTATTTCCTAGATGTGCCTGGACACTTACTGGTTTGCCAGGAGGTCCAGGAAGTCCCGGAGGTCCAGGTGACGCCAAAACACCCTAAATGAAGCAGAGGATGGAAAAGCAATGTAAAGAAGAAGTTGAAAATAATACAGTTCGGCTAGATTTTTTTTTTGGGTGTTTTCTCCCTACCTTTGGCCCAGTTGGTCCAATTTCACCTGGCAGGCCAATCGGCCCCGGTGTGCCCTGCACAGAGAGGGAGAGAGACCTGTTTGCACGCGACCTACCAGCCACTAAATAATTTGCACCTCAAAGGCCATTCATCCACACAGGCTGAATTTTATGAAACCATACAAGCTACTTACAGCCAGTCCTGAAAGGCCGGCTCCCTGCGTAGACAGACGAGACAGACGGTTAAACTACTGTACAACAAGTGAAACCAATCCCTCATAGTGGCAATTAATGTTTGCGAAAAGCCAATTAATAGTGGCGGCAGTGGTTCAGTGGTGCTTGTGTACAGCACTACGGCACGGGGTAAACAGAACAAAGACAAAGAATGCAAGCACTTTCTAGTTGCTGTGTCTTTTGTGCTGAATGAATTCTAAACACAGTGACTGAGTGCACGTGCCTTGCTGAAGGCAGAGCAACCTTACAGGGCAGGAGCTCCCGTCTCTGCAGCGGGAGACACCTGGGTGTAAAAACACAGCCCCCAGGCAGGGCGCCTGCCAATGCTAAACAAAGGATTTCACTAATAGTGCAGCACTCAAGCATGACATTGGATGAGTCGTAACTTAATGCTTGAACATATTGTAATGGACACTGAGCACCACCTGGTGGTATTAAACAAGCATTAAAGATACACACTGTGCTAGGGGTTGAATTTAATGATAACATATACTTAAAATGTGGATTTTCCATAGCACAGCTCTTATTTGCTTGTCTTCTCCGTGTTGGAATAAGAACTGAAATCAGCTGAACAAGGCATACGCCACATCTGGGTCTGCCACTAAACCCCAAAGAGGGCACAGCTGGTCAGGCGCTCAGGCGTGAAGTGAGAGAGACTCAGGGGGTCGCCTCATGAGACCAGCTGCGTGACAATATGGTTGACGGGAAACTGACTAGGCTTCAAACAATGCCCAATTCTGCCCGCCGTAACTCATTTTAGAACGTATCAGCAAGTGTTAGCTAATTAGTCCCACTGTACCTAATAATATAGATAGACACCTTGACTCTGAGTACTGTTAGAGCGTTTCTGTGTTATGCCCTTTATATTTGGGTTAGTTGGGCACTAACCCATAGCATCGATCTGTGATGACCTGTGAATGTGAATCGATTAACTCAGTTAGATATTACGTTGATATACTGCTCTGGGTGCAAAATTAGTGAAAAGAAGTGTAACTGTATGAACTAGCTGTATATAGAGCAGCTAAAACTAGTTTTAGCTCGACTACTTACGGTAAAATCTCAAAATATGATTAAACCATCACTGAAGGAGTACTTTTATTTTGGCCCTTCTCGACATTGACGCTATGATACTATTATTTATTTCTATTTTTATATGCAGAACTTTGACTTGTCCTGGAGCAGTTTTACACTGTTCCGCTGGTACTTAAGTGAAGAATCTGAATACTTAGTCAGCTACTACCAACACATAAACTATACTACACAATCATCTATCATTCGCACAGTCTAAAGGTGAAAATGTAATTGGGTGAAAGGTGACATGAGTTGACTTACAGGAGCTCCAGGTTCACCACTTGGTCCAGGTAGACCCTATACAAATAAAAATAGAATTGAAGTTGACGGTTTCGTCAGGCTATGAATCTAGCTTATGTGACATTTAATGTTTCTTTGAGAGTAAAACAAGATTTGATTTGTTTGCTTGTCCTCTTGTACACAGAGGTTCAGAGTCTTGACAGCATAGTAGAAAGTCCGTTTACAGGCGGAGGCCCAGACACTTGCCTTGGGGCCGAGGCGCCCGATGGGACCTCGATCCCCCTTTGCACCGATCAAACCCTGGAGACAGACAGAGACAGGTGTTAGGAGAGCAAAACATGTTAAAATGTGTGGGAACGCAGGCCATATGTGATATGAATTCAGCAGTATATCAAAGCCAGACCATAGGTCTAATCCGATATTTAATTGAAGCTGGCACTGTTCTTGTGGGTAATTAGGAAACAAACCTGAGTCTGAGATTCCAGGGCGGATTACTGGCTAAATCTCTGAGGAATGCACGCGAGTGTGTGTTTTTACGTGCGCTAGTCTCTGTTGGCATGTGACCAGGTATCAGTCCAGACGAGGCTGAAGAGACCAGAAAAGCTGCCCCACAATTCATATCTGGTAAATCAATAAGTGAAAGACCACAAAGCCGTCGGATCATTCTCAACCCGTCCGTCTTTGTTTAGTCCCCGTGATGACGAGAGACTCAATAAGAGCATTCGGTGAGAGATTATGGGTTTTACTCGAGGTAAATTAAACTTATTTCATTGCGTTAACAATAAACCCGGCTCGCCACAATATTTCCGTCAGTGGAAAATAAGGACCCACCCAGGGAGGGAATCTCTGAATGCTTTTATGTGAAAATATCTCTAATGATAACATCCATCCATCCATCCATCCATTTTCTGCACCACTGTGCCACCTCTAATGATAACAATCCTTCCAAAAAAAACAAAAATAAACGAGCTACGAGACATACAACGAGAACAAGCACGAGGAAATCGACATCATTAAAATGTAGCTATGACATTAAGGCTCAATAAACAGGAATTTTTAATCACTTAATGGTGCTCCGTCGACATTTCATTTTATTTGTTTACACTCAATATTTCTCATCCAAACAGCATCTTTAAGGTGCAAGCATTTTAAAACACTTCCCGTCAAGACCGTGTCCAGGGTAGAAATCTTTTGAAAAAAAAGCTTTTCCTCAGTTTTGTGCAGCACCAGGTGAGAAGTAACCTGCACTGAACCCTTGTTTGTTTGTTTGTTTGGTTTAATTCACTATTTACATATTCAGAACAATTCTGAACTTCTTGCTCCAAACGTTAACTTTTTGCTTTTGTTTGTTTTTCCCGTAAGAAAAATTGACAGTTGTATTAGGTTTCTTTTAATGGTTGTGAAGTTCCATCCTGTGGGATTTTGGTTTTCACATTTGCTGCCTCAGCTAAGTTCTATTTTATTTTCCTCATCAGGCCGTGTTGTCGTGAAGCCTCTCGGAACGCTTCTTTTGGGAGGCAGCTTTTGTCAACACATCAACGGCACTTTCAAAGCCGTCACGAATGTGCACTTACATCAATGCCATTCTCTCCTGGCGCTCCATCAGGACCTGCCTCTCCTGGCTCTCCCTTTTGTCCCTAAGAAACAGAATCTGGATAAATCCAACATGGAGGTTCTTGTGATATACATTCTAACAAATGCTTCAGTACTTACCGCTGGACCAGGGGGTCCAGGAGGTCCTGTTTCCCCCTGCAGAGACACAGAGTGGAGATGTCAGCACTCTTTATCAGGTGTTGGGACAGATGGCCAGGTGCGCATGATCTTCTTAACAAATGTACAGCATGAAACTCATGAAGTCTTCTTGTGTATGTGCGACCACGTGACAACAACGCTTTTCATCACCTGATAAATCAGCTGCTTGTAAGTCCTTTTGTTACCACAAAAATAACCTCAATTGGTGTCTTGTCTTGGAACCACGCCCTTGCAAAATAAGCATCTTTATGTGAATTACCTGGTTATCAAGGGTTCATGAATAAAATAAAGCTATTGCGAGCCTGTGGATTGACTAGTTTGGGTGAAAAGAATAAGGACAACAAGGGGCAAGTTGAGAAGATATATTGCTTATTGAGATGGTCAACACTGCTCCGCTGACATCCTACAAGTCCTACAGGCAGGGACACTTGTTTATAGAGCATCTTTACATCAAGTCCAGAGTTTTTCTACAAAGCTGGCACCTTTCCTGAGGGAAAGTATACGTTTAAACCAGGGACGGGAGGCTGCACCTTCAGTTTTGTTGACACTATGCAAAACTCACAAACGTCATGTGGAAGATACATATAATGACAGTTGAACAGTCAATTTTTTTGATACAGATTTATAGAAAACATTAGAAATAGTAAAAATCCCCTTTTGCCAGGTTTTTAAAGTTTCCTGCACGGAGAGCCCAGCAGCTGCCTTTGACAACATACTAACACAACCTAGAATAACTCAAATGTATCCACATTACTGCGACACAAGCTGAGGATTGAGGCGAGGGTCCCCTCTCAAAGACCCCTCTCTCTGCTGGGAACAGAGCTCTTTTTGTGCCGGTGTGTTTTCATTTGCAGCACCCTCTGCTGGTAAGACTGCAGCACTGCAGGGTTGGCTGGTTCGTCCATCACAATGGTCGCCTTTGTGACTAAATCTGCCAGGCGAACCTGAGTGGATACTCACATCAATGCCATCCGACCCAGGTATGCCAGAGGGGCCTGATGGGCCGGGCGGGCCCTGAGGTCCAGGTGGACCCCTCTGAAACAGACGGAAACGTATTTTCAGTCAAATCAAGTCATGACAAAGTAATGAAGTGGCATCAATATTAAGGTGATATTGAACAAATTCTGAGATCGTATCAAAGCTGATTGATATACTGGATCATTTTCATGAACAAAATTGAAATACTTAAGTATACATGTCATATATTCATATTTGGTAGACCAGATTCAGTTTGCAACCACAATCAGCCTGTATGAAACATCACAACAAATGCGCGAAAAAATCAGGCAAGACGGGGAAAAACAGGACGGAGTTGTTTAAAACTGGCACAGAAGAGGGGCACAAACCAAAGCATAGAAGAGGAATGTGTGAGGAGGGGTCATGAGACCAGTACTGTTTACCCTCACCTCACCTCACCCCCCCATCTTCTGAGCCTGCCTTGAATACCATCTCAGTGGGTCAGTCAATTCATCAGATGGGGAATAAATTTTAAAAAATTGCATCCAACTGCATTCAAGAAAAAGTGTGCAAAACATAAAAACTAGAAAAATCCAGAGGAGTGGCAACGGTTTGATGTCCATGAGATAGCATGTAGGTGTTTGGAGAGGCTGTCAGGCTCAGCGGGCAAAGCGTGTGAGTGTGTGATGTGTATCGGTTCCATCTCTGTCACAGCTGCTGAATGCACTCACGAAAAACTTAAAGAAAAAAAGTTCAGTGTTCTCCTTTATATTTAAGAAAAATCTTCCCGGCCAAATAAAAAACAAACAAACAAAAAAAACAGGTAATGGCAAATCCCGGCCTTCAGTAGCAACTCCTTAAATCTTCAGTACAGATTAGAGTCCACACACGATAAGGATGATAATCCACAGAAGTTAGTCCAGTTTCATTTTGTCTCCGCAGCAGAAAACCAATTTCAGGCTCGTCTCTCTTGTAAACGCATGTTACAAAGCCGGACTGGCACCACAAATAGATCATTTAAACAGCAAACACACTGCATACAACCTGTAGCATCACCTCAAGACACCCAGTCCCCGTTGGCCCGCCTCAGGGGCCCTCATCCCCGCTGTACCCTGGAATAAAGCTGCTCTCAAACTCCCCTGTTCACTCACCACTTGGGCCAGAGCCAGGCACAAGGTCTGCAGTATGACCCAGGTCTTCAGCAAGGCAGAGAGAGCAGCCATGGTCCCTCTCCCCTGTCCGTCTCTCCTAGCTTCACCAAATCCTCTTGTCTCTCCCCTCTCTCTGCTCCTTTACTCCTCCGCAGGCCGGCACGGTGCAGAACTGGTGGAGCAAAACTGTCCGAGAGGAAGGGGGGAAGGGGGGCAGGTGGTGGTAGTGAGGAGGCTGTGTGCACTGCCCCGAAAAAAATCCTCTCAGGAGGAAAGAGAGCCGAGAGTGCAGTGGGGGTGGGGGTGGGGGTGGAGGTGGACAGGGGAGGAGAGGTGTGATCCTGCCCCTGAGAGCGGAGGAAAATACACAATGCACCCACCAACACACACGGCATCTTGTAACACCTCAGGTTTTCACATTACATTTAAAGTAGGTGTACCCTCTGAATATCGCCTTCATTGGACAGTTGATTAATAGCAACCAATATTACTTTGCAGCGATCAATCTCCCCCAAAAGCCGCATGAGCTGACCAATGAATGAAAGCTGGGTGCAGCACAGGCCGTTGAAGGGTTCTCTGCTTTTGCTTCACTCTCCCTCAGCCGATGTGCCCCGGCTCTCCTTTGCAGTGTGGCGTTAATATTTCCAAACATTTCCCAGGAATGTGTTGTATAACACAGATGAGAGGAACCGGGAAGCTCTCTGAGGGAGGCAGGGAGGCCAATGGAAGCCATTAAACCAGGGTATTCACAAAGACTGTTAACTGTAGACATTTCATCTTCGCAGGTGAAAACTAGGTTCTCTAGCTGACTCTGGCATATTTTCAGAAATGTCATTAATATGCACTGTCCCTTTTAAATAAATACAACAAATACAAATACAAAAATAATACATAAAATATGGAAAACAGCAGACGTGTGTACCTGATCAACCCCCTGCTTGTATTTTGCAGAGCCATTCAAACTGAGTCATTTACTGACATCTGGTGGTCATTTTCCCCAACAGCAGTTCACACAGTGATCAAAAGAGGCTGTTTAGGGCTGAATAAACAAAACCCATGGACGTGTGGAAAAAAAGACCCTCTTAGTGACCCCCGTTGTACGGACACGATATTACAGCAACATGCCGCAATTAAACCCGCGACCGCTAGATGGCAGCAAATGCATATGAGGAGATGCCAGCCTGTGGAGCTGAGGTCTCCACTGCTGAATCTCAGGATGCTGCTTTTGTTCTCTTCAGGGATGCAAAGACAGTACAGAGGATGCAGAGTAAACTGAGATTTAATGCACACTGTATGGAATCTCCAAAGACCACAGGTAATAAAATAGTGAGCCAGTACAGCAATGCATTTGTTCACATTTTTACCCATAATTTATCACAGTTATTCCAAGATATCGTCGCATTGCGTTCTTCACAAAAAAAACCAAAAACAAACGTTAACAATTTATAAATATTAGTATAATAATTAGAATTATTAGCCTTGGTTCAAAATATACATAAAATATACATTCGTTCGCATCAGTCTTTACACACAGCTGGAATGAAAGAAATGCAAATTATTAGAGAAATCCTCCAGTAGTGCTGCAATCCTTGCCAGTTAAAACCAGTTCTGCTGTATAATAAGTACTATAGCTTGCACAGATGAATGGAGAGAGGCTATAATAATGGAAGCCAGGGAGGGAAAAAAAGCCTGCCTTGTGGAGCCATTTGTCCTTCACATGTTTTGTCCATTAACTGTATGTTTTTGCTTTACACTCATGAAACCGGGTCATACAAGAAGATGAGAGCTGTTCGTAGTCGTGTCTATGTGTTGCCAAATCTGCATGCGCGGGGACCACAAATAGCCTCGATTAATGGTCCTCTAATTCATTATGCCCTCATCAGCTGTGAAGTGCCACTTCTCCAACAAGTGTGTATCTAAAGTGCCGCTGTCAGCACAGTTCTCCACATCTAAGTGATGGAATAGTATTTTCTTGTAATCTGCGTGAGTCACTTCCTCCGAGCGGTTGGAAATTGCACAATCAAGGAAGAGCTTGGTTTAAATCCCATTAACCCTTTGATGCAGTATGTAATTGATCAAAGTAATACAGATAGGGAACAGAAAGAGTGGATGCATGGACTGATTGGGACTGAGACCCCCATTCAGTGTTATGCTAAGATTAGCCTGGCTGTAGCTTTATATCGAACAGACATATACAAGAGTGTTATCTGTCTTGTGGCAGGGACACATATCATATTTTTCAATATGTGGAACTGTGGCTTGTGAAGTTTAGTGTGGAGGATATAAGGGCATTTAATGTGAATAGTATTTTTGCTGCTATATGATCACTGAAAACTCAGAACTGTGGGATTTTATATAAAGTAAGGGAGCAGGTTCTCTTTTGCAGAGTCTGCCATTTGCACCACTGTGTGTAGAAGCCCCAAACAAACCAAACAATGGTCAAGCAAACGATTTGCATTTTCACATTTTTGACCGCCAGGTGAGAGGAGGGTGAAATCAGACATGTGCAACCACACTGCTAGACGGCAAAACACCGTGAACCATGACACAGTTCTGTCAGATTGAAATTGAAAATGAAAATAAGCAAAAAGTCTTTCAGTTGGATTCACATCTGGGCCTGGCTTACTGACGCTGCTGACAAAAATTTGATTTCGATTTTTCACGTCAAAATCTCAGAACTGCTGTGAGAGCACAGGCGCAACGGATTTCAAATGCATGGAGCGCTGTCGATATCCGAAAAACTGCTGTTCTGATCTTCTCCCGGGTGAAATGTGAAGAGGATCATCATCCGGGTGTTGTCGTTCCCATTATAAAACAAATCCCCAGACGCCTCAGACAATGAAAACACCTGGCCTCCCGTTGTTCTCCCTATGTCTCTCTCTCTCCCCGCTCAGGTTAAAGTTCTAAGGGCAATTTGACTAGCTTTTATTTATTCTCTGTGAGGGCGATCGCATATCGGTTCACGAGTGGATGGCCTTCGTATGGTAGCTCCGTGGCAGATGCACAACGCCACAGGAAGTTCAACCAATAACTGATCTTCACGCATGCTCACCCCATATACCCGTACAGTTAATAACCGGCCTCTATGCAACTGGCCCAAAACAGTGAGCACATTCACGCACAACCGTGCCTGCTCATGCATTTAAGTAGCACCAACTGAGACAGGGAGGCTTCAGTTCTGTACTCTGCTCCTACTTTTCTTTGGAAACATGGGTATAATGC
>KV751318.1:13350059-13374866 GCA_001698575.1 Mola mola
GTAGATCGGTGATTGATATAAATCTTTAGTATTTTCATCTAGAAAAATGATCTTCCTTCCTTCTACCTATGGCAGAATGACATTACCAAAAAAGCAAACTGGGACAAATATTGCAATTTAAGTATTTTGATCATTGCATTTTGTTTTTCATCACGATTTTCATTTTAACTAAAAAAAAAAAGAAAAAGAACAAAAACAAAAAGCTATTAAAATCATAGTGATGTGGCATTTGCTTGGGTTTGTAACAGAAAAACATGTTTTCCACCATCTGGAGTGCAATTTTTTTAGCTTAGGGCATTTCTGTTGCACTCCAGTGCTTCAGTATAATTCTGTCTTTAGCACATACTTCACTTTAAATCAAATATTTTTGACCTTCTTTCTATTTGGATATAATTGTATATTAAGTTGTGCAGCCCCACTTCCACCCTACATGCACAGCTACTGCTGCACAATGACGTCGTCTCCTGCTCATTCATGGCTCTCATGTCCAATATGTTAAAATATCAGTTTCAATTCTTTATGAATCCATATGAACCAAACTCACTTTTGCTCCCCTTTTCTCAAACACAATTGACTGCAAACAGCCAGCTGCTTGCCATCAACACTGGTTTTTCCACCCAGCTGAGGACAAAGCCAGAGATATAAAGTAAGCTGGAGGTGTTTTGGTCATTGGCATAGACATCACTTGAAAAAAAAAAAAAAAAAAGAAGTGAGAAATGTTGATAGTCTGATAGCAGAGAAATTGCCGACTTTCTAAAACATGAAGTTAATACCAATAAATCCACAATGGAGTTCTGGCCAATATTCTCAAAAATCTTTCTGCCCCGAAGAGCAACGTAACAATGCATGTAAACAGAACAGCTACGCGCCCCTGCATGACCGTAAAGAATAACTCCCATATATATTTATGTATATACCATTTATATGTTCTTAATTTCAAATATGTGGAAGTGGGACAGAAAAGGGGGGAATTTAAGGCCGGTATTCTGACCTAAGACAAACACATGCAAAAGAGGGACAAAAGCATAGCTGTAGGTTGGAAAACATGTGCACGGTGTTAGAGTCCCTAAACATGAGACAAAATCCAAACAGCATGTCCAAGCCATCCAAAACAACCAGCATGGCTCTCTTTAAAGCTAAGATGACATTTGATCTGTATTATCTGTATTGTCTGTGATATTCCTCAAAGCTACTTTAAGTAATCAATTCATCACTCTGCATATGAAGACGAATGTGACATTACCATGGTTACCAAGTGTAACATAACGGGTAATTCATTGAAGGCTGGTTGTAATCAATTTTAGAACATGCATCTAGGCTTTGAAGAGCTCTTACTGCATTACCTTGACAGATTTTTACAAGTGATTATTGCAAATGTCATTCACATGCCGTGCCCCTTTCTCATGCATACATTCATGCACACAAGCAAAAACATACACAACATACATACACATACCAGAAATGTTATTCATGTAGACTATAAAAGACCAACACACTAAGATAGAATGCGAACATTGTTTTGAACTGACTTTTTCATACATATTATTTGGCTTGCCCTTATGAATATTCATATTTAAATAACAGGCTTTATGGTTACGTGTGTAATAGGGCTTTGTGGTGAAAAACCACAAAAGCGATTTACTGGCAACGCCATTTCCAGGTGCAAAGATTTCAATTTGCACTAATGGTCTGCACTAATGGAAGGAAATAGAACACAGTGAAACGATTAGTTACTATAAGAGCCAAGTATTATTCTTTGGAACGGGCAAAGATCACAAACAAGCTAAACGATTGTTAGTTTTGGAGTTTGATTGATCGGGTGGCCATGGACATGTCTGCAAACGCTACTCATAAGATATGTGAACGGAGAACTGTAATTAAATCTTAATGGCTGCTTATTTTATTGAAACATTGTGACATTCCAACAGAATTTATGAATTGGATTAAGCAAAGAATGAAGTCAAACACTGACTAAGAGTGACTAAGCAATATCTTGTCCAAGTGTTTGGTCGTTGCATTTATCTTCTGTTTTTCAGATACAGATTCAAGAACAAGAGGGTCCAGATAATCACTGAATTATATCGCTGCCCTTGAGCTTGCACTGCTTGATTAAAGCATATATGAGATCATCTACAATATAATGCAAGAAGCATATGCAAACACTCTCTGAACTCAACCCTAACGAAGCAAATACGTATCTAATCCCAAGCATGCATGAGTGCTGTCAGACAAACAAAGGGATCACTCACATTCTTCTAACATTTCTATAAATTTAATGTGATAAAGGATGACGCAATCAGTGATAGTTTTAACTAACTTTACGACTATTTTAAATAGATGCTTATTTTTATTCCTTTTAGTACTGACACTTTGGTTTGGTCGAGCAACCAGCCCAGGATTTCCATTGTGTTGGTATTTGATGGCCTGGGAATGAGACTCAACAATCAACAGTGTTACACGCACACAGGCACACACACTTATATATACTGTATATATACAGTATATAAATTCCTCCTCGACCTCTGTGGGCGGTCTTGTGTCTCCTTCAAGCTCGGGTCCTCTACCAGAGGCCTAGGAGCTTGAGGGTCCTGCGCAGGATCTTAGCTGTTCCTAGGATAGTGCTCTCCTGGACTGAGGTCTCAGATGTTATTCCTGGGATTTGTTGGAGCCACTATCTCCCAGCTTGGGGGTTACAGCCCCGAGTGCTCCTATCACCACTGGTACCACTGATGCCTTTGCTCCCCACATCCTTTCCAGCTCCTCTTTCAGCCCCTTGGTATTTCTCAAGCTTCTTGCGACATCTGCCGCTACCGCCTTCTTCTCCTGCTTGTCGACCACCACGATATCCGGTTGATTAGCCGCCACCATCTTATCGGTCTGGATCTGGAAGTCTCACAGGATCTCAGCACGGTCATTCTGAATCACTTTAGGAAGTGTTGCCCACTTTGAGCCTGGAATCTCCGGCTCATACTCGGTACAGATGTTCTTGCATACTATGCCAGCAACTTGGTTATGTTGCTACAACTATGCTGTACCTGCCAGCATCTTGCACCCTGCTGTTATGTGCTGCACTGTCTCAGGGGCATCTTTGCACAGTCTGCACCTTAGCTCCTGTCTGGTGGGGTAGGTGTCTGCCTTGCCTGGGACCTTGCCAAAGGGCCCAACGGGATTCTTGACATCCTTTGACCGGGAATATATATGTATCAGTATATTAGATTAGTGCATCTTTCAAATGCGTGTAATGTAGTAGGGTAGTTTTGAAAAATACATAAAAATCCCCCACACCCAGGACATTGCTTTGATTTTATGAAGCATTTTTAACATTTTCAACTCTTTTGTTTTGTTTTTTTTTAATGAACTGAAATGTTGTTACTCTGTTTTGATGGGACTATGACCAACTCAGCAATCTAATTTCCAGTAGTACTGAGTGAAAAAAATAAATCCACAGCTGCATATTTTCTGCCCAGCGCCAAACAACAGACAGACAAACAAGAAAATATTTGACAGGTAAACAGCCAGACTTTAGACACTCAGAAGATGGTAGAGACAAAAAAACTAAGCCACATAAAAGGGAAATATTGGACTGGCAAGGTGACCAAAAAAGTCATACAAAACAAGTCAATGCTACCTGTTAGCTGGATGTGTCAACACCCAAATGGTTGCATTATTTTTAGTAAGGCAGTATAATTTCAAAGGTTGACTCACAGCTTGGGCTGATCCTCAGTGAGTTGTATGCATTTAAAGCAACAATACAGTAGATTTTGAAGAGATCATTAATAGAGATGACATCTTTGTATTTGTTATCTCTATAATTAGGGAATGCTGCCCTCTGCAGAGAAGCTGAGAGGTTTTGCAGTTTAAAACTCTTAATATAAAAATAATTGTTGATTAAACAATGTAATTGTCATAGAACAATTAAACCATTTACGTTTAGACTGAATATCTACACTACATTGCAATATACAAGTAGGTTGCTTTCTGAGAGAAATGGAAATCAGTCTAGCTCTTGTTGAGAAAATGCAATACTCGGTTCAAAGAAACTGCGTGCCTACATGTTTTGTCGTCAAGCCCGCCAATGGCCTACACCCTCAATTAGGCAGAAAAGAAAAGCATGATATGATTAAGTCACCTGGGCCTGCTACAACTACGCTGGTGAGTTCCATCCAACTTATAAATTAGAAGGGATTGCTTTGTAATGGGGGATATAAAGCACTCCTGACAAACACGATTGAAAACCGTCACACTCGAGTACAAAACATTTGGTATCAAACCTAACAGCACCCATCCACACACACTTACAGACACACCTGGTTTTAAGCACATCAACTCACCTTCAGTTTTCCAATAAGCTGCCACAGATCTGAAGCTGACAGTGTTTGACAATAAACTTCCATGCAGAGAGCCAAAAAAAAAAAATGCTGAAAACCAACATTTCCCAAACAGTGCACACACTGCTCAGGCTTTCTGAGTAGCACCAGATGCTACGTGACCAACTTAATATCAGGCAGTAATAAGGTTTTGATGCGGACTTTCTAAGTGTAGGGCGAGAAAAACTAGAATATGCTCCTCACTGAGCATTCAGTCTAAAAGTAGGTTTGGTAAGACATAGCTACGCATCGACTACTCAACCATTCTAAAGCACTAACAACAATGGTTTGTGCTTCCACATTTGCTGGATGTTTTTCTTTAGGAGCCACAAGGATCTTATGGCTTGTCACATATCCTGTGCGTTCAATCTCTTTTTGCAGGCTTTGATGAAACAGAGCAGCTGTAAAAGTCCTATCATTTGTTCCCCCTGTGCTCGCCATCACTCCACTGTGTAAAATACTCATCCAATCCCTCAGGCTGATCTTGTGCAATGTTATAGGTTCAAGCGGCTTTGTGTCCTCTTAAAACCAACATCTTCCATCTTTGGACTCGGTGAACTCTCTCTCTCTATTCCTACTTGTCTTCATTTGTGTTATCTCTTTGCCTTCTCCCTCTGTTTTTCGTTTGGCTCCATTAATCTCTTTATCTTCCCCTCTTTCATTCCTTGTCATTCCTCCCTCTTCTCCCAATAACACACAACCGTCAGAGATCTCGTTCTCCACATTTGTCATTGACATTTTGGTGAGAGTTGCTGTGCCTTTTGTGTCAGATTGCGTGGTTGACTGAAACCGTTTGTGACCAGTGATCCATATTGCTGACAACGTTTTACTTTAACAACTCCATCTGAATTGATTCGCCGTGTAAATACCTGTGTGGCCTTGTATGCAGCAGACCGAAATCTTCTGGGTCAGTGGATTATCATGTATTTTATGGTCCTGTATAATATTGTTTACTCAAACATTATATTGAGCAGTGTTATAGATGTAACATTAATACAAAGTACGTTTGTATGTTTAAAAAAAGACAAAAAGCATTTGGAAAAGTCAGAATTGAGATTTTACAGGCCGCTGCCATGAAATCAATTTCCTTGTGCTCTTGATTGCCAAAACAAACAAACACTCATTTCAGTAGATGAGAGAGGGTCCACAATCAAGGCTGTTGGATCAAAATGAATGTTTACAGAAGTTTGAAGTTCACATGTTTGTAATCTTACGAAAGAGAATTAGTCACGGAACAAAAATAGTTTTATGTGATGGAGATATGCAATTACAAAAACTCAACATTCAATCCGTTCTGATAAGCTACGAGAAGGTTAATAACATGTTTGATAGAGGTGCCGGGGACAATTTCATGGCTCCATTCAATATAATGAGCTTCCATTATATGTCACATTTGTGGGCATGAGTGTTTCAGCCCACAATTACTTTCATTTGTGGTACATTTGGCCTCTCCGCAGTTCTCTCCTTCCTTTACCTTCCACTTAATGTAAACTGACACATGAACAACCTGGCACCTGGAGCTGAATTCAGACCCCGGGATGAAATCGGGGGTTTAGATCACGCAAGTCTGAATAGACCAACGTTGTGTTTTATTATAGGATCCCACTTGATGTCAGGGCCACTTTTCCAGAGCTACTTCAGAGCCCACTATGAATAAATGAGAAAAAGCAAACCCACACAGCCCATTTTCTCAGGTGGAGCACTCATGAATGGTTATCAGTATTCTCAGACCCTCCCTCATCATCATCAATCTGTATAAATGACTCTTTCTCTCCACTACTGCTGGTACTCGCCTATTTTATCCACACATCTTATCTCCCTCCAGGTCACAGCATCAGCTCTGTCCTGAGCTCCTTCCCTTAAACTCCTCTGCTAGCAGCCACTTATCTGCATGCTTTTTAAAAAACATTTTCTTTACTGACGTTACAATTTCTGTCCACTAAACTCTTTGCTTTCTCTCTCGCTATTTATGCTGCTCCATGACTAAACGATGTGGTGCATAGCCTCATGGGATAAACAGATAAAGCATTTAAACTGTTATTCATAGAGACGTGACAGTTAGAGCCGCTCAAGATCTTCCCGTGTGCGTGTGTCAGATTGTAACCATATCTATGTTTGTGAGCAGGCCCATGAATGGAGTTCAGTTTGCTCTTTATGTGGACATGGTGAAGAATGGGGAGGAATGGGTTACGATTGTTGTAGTTTTCTAGTCATTTTACTCAATTGAATTATATATATAAAAACAAACAATCGTCTTATTTTGTTTACATATGAATACGTAGACATTTATTAATTTACTGTATTAGTGTATTTGCATTCAATTAAAAAGCCAGTGTACAAGTGTATACATCCAAGTCTCCATAACATCATTCTGTCTGTTTAAAGATCCTGTGATGTTTAGATAAAATTTAAACATGGACTTTTATGTGCATGCAAAATATAGGAGACTACTTGCTTTTGCAAAGAAATCCTTTTTAGCTGAGCACACTTTTTGGCAACTCAACCCATCACTGAGCAGGAGCACACATTATCTCAATGCCATCTTCCAATTTAACTCACATACATACAGGTTTTCTTTGTATTTGTTAAAGGTTATCCAAATGCAGCGCTTGATCTGCTTTTTAGACATTATTGATAACATATAACCAAACAATCTGTATTAAAATGCATAAAATGAAGCCCTCCAGTAGTCTCCAGTGTAATTATTGTTATGGCAGCATAAAAACTCTAAACTTTATGTCTCAAATGTCATACCTGCAAGTTAAAAGAAAGTGAAAACTTCACACTGATACACAGTCTTAAAAAAACACACACAAACAACTCTGTATCAATCAACATGTGTTCTGCAAGGCTGTACACTAACAATACCAATCAGTGAACATGTTAGCAACGTCCAGAACCAGACACTAGTGGCCTTAAATGTGCATACAGGTTCCTACGCACACACAAAAGGACACCCCCCAGGGTGAAAACGTGCAAAGGGGGAAAAATGCACCCAGGTGCTGGTACAGGAAGAGGAAAATATTGAATGTTCGAGGGGTCAAAGATCATGTTGCATATGTTCGCCATAATTCAAGTACAGACATATGCAGTTTGCACGAGGCTGTTTACATGTTTCTTTGATTCATTCTCGAACATTTTGGACATTATCGGCATCTAAGTTTCTCAAAGCCCTGTAACATGTGCCTCTTTGCCTGTCACAGCCTAATACAGCAACAGCATGAGAACATTGCAGCCATCCCAAAACTCACTATCAATTACATTCAGTAAAAATAATCACCTTCAAGCCTGGATATCTGTAACTACATAATTTTTAATTAGTTTGGAAGGTAACAACTGTTGGGTCGGACATCCTGAACCTCAACAAACAATAGAGGCAATGTGAAAACAGCAGGGGAAAAGCAGCTGCTTCCAATATGCATTTCATCCATAAAATGCTTTGTATTACCTAATCCTGCTACAAAACAAGAGAAGCGCCTCCAAACCATGTGCACCCACTCACTCCCCACACCCTGCAGGTTCAAATCACATATGAAGCACATTACAAGTCTTTATAGATAAATGACTTGCGAAGCGAATGAGAACTATTCTGAACAGATGGGGTATTTGAAGGAAAACTGAAGTGTTAAGGGAGGAAAGACGACATAAACTCTGATTGCACGAAGCAGACAATCTTCCCGATGGCTTCCAGTTCAGCTTCTGTTGTGAAATCATTGTTTGGCAACACGTAGATTCATTGATTGCCATCATCACACACCCTTCTTAGGAATTCTTAGGAAGCTACAGTGGTAAAACAAAACACCATATCATAGCTTTCATCGGCCTATTTTTCAATTAATTGTGCCCAGCCTTCGGACTGGTTCTTGTGGTCTTTTGCAAGAGACAGACTGCTATGAATAATGGTCTCTGGGCTGCACAACACGCGGATCTCACATAGCTGACCGTAGGTGTCGCAGAGTAGTTCCGTAAAATGAATAAAATGACGACACTTTTTCCCTTCAAAAGAAGTTGTTCAAACAGAGAACGGATAAGGAATGCCAAAGATCTGAGCCTGCCTTGTTGAACGTTCCTATTTTTTAAAGGTTGTTAAATTGTCTATGTAGCCTGGTTGGCAGTCTGAGCGCACACTGAACGTTTATTCATACAACTTCTTTACCTGTCTGCTTCTAAAATTAGACTCAATGGTTGAGTTGAATTCTGTTATTTCCCAAGTTTTGTCTGCATATTTTCAATTTCAATAAGGTTTGGTTTTATGTTAAATAATCGATTTTTCTTTTTAGACCAGGAATTTCCTGTCTGGAATAGGCAGGTTGCTTTTTTTTTTTTTGGAGGGGGGGGGTTCTGCTGTATCAGGAATGACGAACGCCAACCTTTCTATTTGTTTAGTTTCTATGGCAATGAATGTGTATTATTGTTTACCAGAACAAAAGGGTCCTCGGGTGAATCACTCTCTATTGAGTTACAATTCCGTCTCCAGCTCTGGACCTGTCAGACTGTGACTGTGTCATTTGCAAGCTCTTTTGCCCAAGTCATTTGAGGCACAAGGGCATGAACGCATCAGAGGTTTGATTTAGTTGCCCTGCATGCTTTTAATGAATGAATAGCAACACTTATTTCACTCTTTGATTTGTCAGATGTGGTTCATTTAAGTTCATCGAATTTCCAGCGCACATTAGTGGATCTAAACTTTTGTTTTCTTTTCGGCTCCCCTGGGCTCTCTGTTGCCTGGATGCATTGTTCTCCCCGATGCAGCTTAAGGAGATTGAGGCAGTAAACCTATGCTTATGTCGTCGTCATTGTTATCATAATCATTATTAAACCGCTGCAGATGGACAAAGGGCAGATTAAGTTGGGTACTTCTCACATTTCTCTCCTCTACTGGTCTGAACAAACAGATCTTAACCAGATGGTCACCTGTGAGTGACAGCTTGAATAGATGAGAGTGGATGAGGGCCTTAAGTGCTTCAGACAGGCCTGTAAAGGAAGAGGTTTTAAAGGGAATCTGGGGCAGTTCTGGTTTCTCTCTCTGGTCTCTTTACCTTACCCAGGAGGAAAGGTTAGATTGCTGTAAGGACTGATGGGTTCCACTGTGTAAGACTGCAAATGAATCAAGAATTGTCAAAACTTTAAGAAAGTTTAGTCTCTAATATGAAATAAAATAGTGATCATGGGATTCTTCCATAACAAATATATGTTGTTCCCTCTCCCTCAGAACCTTTCTCACGGGACTGGGTTTGGTGGCAAGTGGTGGAGATCAGGAAGAAACACAGTTGCTACACACGGACTGTCAGGAGGCTGAATGTCACCTTCAAATCCAGCTGGCAAACCGATTCAGGCCCTTCAGGAAGCAGCGGGAAATGCTTCAGCCTGACGGGAGACACTAAACTAAACAACCAGCGTTCTTTTGACAGAGCATTGACATGCAGCACACTCTGACTTATGGGCCTTGGGCATTTTTTACTTATTTATTCTTCCTACCCCTATACATTGTTTTATATTTTAATGCACTTTGAAATGCACTCTTCTGTAATCAAAGCACTTTAACTTACATGAAATGTGAGTCTTTGGGATAAATTTAAATGTAGTGTGGATGACACATGATAATATCACATAACAGCACAGGTTTTTACTGTAACACAAAATCCATCGCAGAGCAACATTTGTGTTGGCAGTGTGTGGTAATCTCTAATTTTGGTTTCGATCATGCAACATATGTATGTGTGGAACAATCATTTGCACCTTAGAGTGGAACCTATTTAATTTTTGACCTCCTTCTGTATGTTTTTCTGTGTTTTCAAAAAGTGAAATTACTGACATTAAAATCAAAAACAAGAGTAATGGCTGACTTCGACCAGCTGCCCCGTCAGAGTGTTGAAGTGTTTCTATTTTTAAAGCAGATTTTGCTGATATTGATATTGTATTTTAACTCTTTTACCAAGAATTAATTACATTGAGCTACTTTCTACTCTAACAAGTATCTAGTACTGATAATGTATTTTTTATTATTAATATCAATATTAATATTAATATCAGAGTAAAATGGACTAATATCAGTAAATGTGAAAAGGAAACTCTTTATTAATTTTCATTCATGAAAAATAAACAAAAATATGAATCTGACACATCATAATAACTTCTGATTAAGCCATGTTATTCCAGAATGTATTAAAACTTGAACAATTCTGGTACATTTTTAAACATCATCAATTTGTTTAACACAATGCCACAACACTGCCCCACTGTTACCAACACAAAGAAACAATCAACAGGGGTTAACCAACAAGGTGCCAGCTCACCCATCCTCTTGGCTTAAGTCAAAACAAATAGCACAACTGTCTTGAATGACACTGCCATTTAGGTGTGGAGGTACTGGATGTCACCTTGATGACCCAACAAATTGTCATATCTGAACTATGAAGGGTGGCTGAACTGAAACTCAAATGTGATCCCATTGTCGCTGTTTTCTCACAAGAGGAAGCGCTCAGTATTCAACACAGGACAGCGGCTGCTGAACTACCTTCTTCTGCACGTACCCAGGCCAAGGAAATGAAGGCAGTGAGCAGGTCTCCGATGACAACAAGACCAGGACAGTTCTTGAAGTGGCAACTCAAGTGAAGAAGAGCGCAATCCATGGGCAAAAAGGGACTGCTTAAGAGTTTCACAGGCTAAAATGTGCTTCTTCATGTATTGAGGTAGCCTCATCTTGATTGGCCAGCTATATTTATGTGATCATGATTGGAGAACAGTATTACCCATAGAGTCCGGAAGAAATTGCGTGAAATGAATTGGATACACATGTGTCCAGCTTACCTGCAGGGTCTGAAGTTAGTGGGCTCTGACTGAAGCAATAGAACATGGGTTACAATAACGTAGCGTAAAAATTTCACACAGAGTCCACCTTCCACTAGCATCTGTGGGTACAGTAGGTGGAGCCTGACAAATATTTAATATCCCACCACAGCTTTTGAGATTCTATGAACAGTGTTTTGGAATGGGAAAGAGACCTGATTTATGAGTAGATATGTTTTATGAAAGAGTACTGGACTGCAGTCAAACACCTGCCACCTCAGAGCAAGAACTACTTTTCAATTTTGCTTACATCCAGTTGCATAACTGAAAGCAGACTCTGTTTAATATTTACTCTCTGTTGTGATTGAATGCTGGAAAGCGACATATGATATATAGTGTGTGTCTGGAGATACAACAGACCTAAGGCAGTTTGATTGTTCAAGCCATCTCCATAAATACTCATTGAAACAGCAGTCATCTAACATGACTCACTTAAATTGCCACTCATAATATTTCTGCTGGGTCCCATTGTCAGAAAAAAAGGTCTAATCCAAGCTTGTTTTTATGAAAAAGTAAGTGCAATAAAATGTGAATGTTAAAAAAACAAAGCAGTAAGGGGAGTAACATTTTACCGCAGGATATTACAGTGTCAGTGATTTTGCACAAGACAATTGGTGAGTTATGTTCTGTTACCCAATGCACTTGCTATATCCATCTTTTATTTCACCACATACAATTGTAAAATGCGTCTTTTACACATAAAAACATCAGCATGCGTGTGTTTGCACATAAATCATATCTGGGGGAACATGTTTTGGAATTATCTTGCTTCCAAGTTTCGTGACTTTTTTGCAAATATGGGACAGCAATAAACATTAAGGGATATTAGATTATCATTAATACTGGATATTTTACGGAATACTTCCTATTGCGAACAGGACGACATTTAAATAAATTAAAGTATAATGCAATTTACCTACATAGAAATGCAATGTAGAATAAGATTAAACCACACCATAGTTTGAGGCATTCCTTGTTTTTCCAGTTTCCAGTCTGGGAGAACACCGTGCACTGACAGTTCTGCTTGTCATATCAGCATCCTCATCTATACGGGGAAGTTAATTCACCAATGAAATTCAATCAATGATTGCATGCATTTCCGCATGCAAAGTACCCACCTTGTCAATGATGGATGTTAGAAGGTGCATATCTCTATAGATCCAACTCATTGCTATGCTGAGCGATGGGGCCACACACTGGCTTTTAAAGCTACCGGGTCATTAAATGTCCACACCACAGTGGCAATGTGGAATGCTCAACATGCTTCGTAGTAAAGGATTAAGCCTACATGAAATGTACATGCACGATTAAGACTTTAAAGCGTTACAATTTCTGCCAAATACAATAAAATCTTAGTAAAAGCAAGAAAAGAGACAGAAATAAGGAGGACAGAAAATGTTGAATCTAAAAATTTAATATTGGTTTGTCCCTCTTAGGGAGTATTGATCACAGGAAGCAAACAGTCTTCATGTCAGGGCAACTTCCTCTCCTGGTCTCCATGGAAGGTTTTTAGTTGTGGCTTGTTGGAGCCAATGGTACTTGATCACCGAAACAGGGAAAGTGGTTTAAACAAGAAGGGTGTCATGAAAGTGAGAGTCAGTCAGAGAGAACATCCTTGGAGTCCTTGGAAACAGTGTTTGCCAAGCTGAATATGGCCATTTTTCGTTTTTAATTAGTGTCTAAAAAGAGCAATACATTAACACAAACCCATTCAAAGGAACTCAGTCTAACACCTACCATTTTCAGCTCGGTGCTGGCCACAAGACATAGAGAGATTACAGTTAAACATGAAGTTTGTAGTGAAATTATATTTTGTATATAGTGATCTATTGCCACAGGTCAATGATCAGCTCTCTCCACTGGTTGTCAACTTTTGGCTCAACAATATGGGTACTGACATCTAACATTTATTGATTTTGAATTTTCAAGATTCACATCATCGACTACTGAGGTGACAGGAGAGTACAATACAATAGTGATGGCAGGCCACAATCCTCTCCTACTAATAATACTCCATGAGGCAAACAAAACGGAGTGAGTAGTAGACGAACAATGACTCAACAAGTGTTGAAACAACGTAAGAATGTGTAGTGATATTATTAGCAAGCTAAGCCCTGTACTTTTTCACTGGAAGCTGGTTACTCATGTTGCTGGTTTCACTTTTTTGATTGGAGTACAAAGAGTTCAGTGGTTCTAGCAGTGCTCAGATGTCATTCAGAAACTACCATGAGAAACAACCGTGACTACAGGTGTTCATGCTAAGATTGCAAATGGCTTATAAAAATATTTCCTTCTCTTTAAAAGAAAAAGAGGACAAAAAAAAAACCCAAACCATAAAAGCTGCAGTAATACTGATAATCCACAAAATGTGAAGGGAATTTCAATAACAGTTTAGAAATTGAGGCAATTGAGGGTTTCAGTGAATCTCACAATACTATTAGATTGCAGACTGCTTGCCAATCTAACAATTTAAATACTTTCAATTTCAAAACAAGTGTTTTACTTTATTAGCCAATATAGATACCATATATTAATATTGTTTATATGTTATGTAGTCTACACTTTAAATGGTGCCAAATCTTATCTTAGCCTAATACCATAGTTCAGTTTTAAGTTTTGCGCTGAACAATATGGCTGAAATCTCAGGAAAAGGCTTGGTGGGCCTAACTGAACCTTGAATTTCAAATATTTGATGGCAAACACTATGAAGTCTTTTTTAACTGATGTTTTGAATTACTTTACGCTCCTAAGGAAAACAGGAGAGGACATAAAGTCATCAGAGAAAAATCTTACCTCTTTCTCTTTTTGTGAGCAGTCTGACTGTGTGTGTTTTTGTGGCTTCCTCTTCTAAGTCCCGCAAACAGGAGGACCACAAGCAAGAGGGAGAAAGTGAAAAAGGGAAAGCTGGTTGAGTGATTATGTGCTAAGGAGATGCATGTGTGTGTGTGTGTATGTGTGTGTCTGGAGAGGCTTGCCTCTCTCTCTCTCTATCTCTCTTTCTCTCTACTTTAAGAGCTCTACCACTTCAGCTAACATCCTGAAACAGGCCGGTCTCCACTCCACCCCTCCCTTCTCCTCTGGACCATTGCATGGAATCCAGCTGCTTGAAAAGGCAGTGAGGAAAGCAACTTTTCAGAGGAGACATAAATGGTGGGCGGGAGGTGTACTGTTGGTTTCCTGCACTGAGCTGAATGCCCGTGCTGATTGTTGGAGTTACAGTAGGACGGAATCCCATTTTCCTGCATGTGTTTTCTGCCTGCCCTCATGAGGAACAGCGGGAACAGGAACTGGGCTGAGGAAGACGTCTGGATGCGTCAGCAAAGAGGAGGACAAGCCAAAAAAGAGAAGAGAAAGTGATCAAACAGACAAGGGCAGCAGGGCTTGAACTGAGAAGACAGTAAGAAAACAGAATTTGAGACATCAGGGGTGCTTCAACAACAGCCGGACAAAGATAAAGGATAGTTTGAGAAAGTAAGAGGAAAGTCATTTGACACACTTCTTTGCTCTGCCAGGTGGAGCAACTTCTTCCTTCCCTCCCTTTTTGCTCTCTTCCCCCCTGACATGTTCCGCTTGCTGGTCCTGTACCTGGCCTACCTGGCCTACCTGCTGTCCCCCGCGATCAGCTCAGAGCGCCAACAGCACCACTTGCAGCACGGCCTCTGCAGCTACACCTTCATCCTCCCCGAGGTGGAGCACTGCCATCCCTCGAATGACTTTCAGGTCACCAACACCCTCCAGAGGGATTCCCCACCTGAGGTATCACCTGATACAGGCCAATCCAAGCTGGGCAAGGCACAAAAAGAGAGGCCTTCCTGGCAGGAGAAGAAGCTGGAGAGTCTGGAGAGTGCGATGGAGAATAACACCCAGTGGTTACAGAAGGTATGAACAAAAATGTACATTTATTCTCTTCATCACTATTTACAGTCACACTGTCACATCTCTTTGCAAGATGTTTCAGGCTGCAGACCTTTAAACAAAACATTATACAATAACATTCCAATCCAATTAGAGCTGATAACATCTGTTTACAAGCCTGCATTATTAATACACTCATTGCTTAGCTGGGATTTCCTGGATGCTTGTTGCATGCTTGCGTATGACTATGGGTCTCTATTTAAGACCACTGGGATGCCAGAACTCCCAGTTGCATGTGAGAGGAAAAAGACAAAGGATAGGTTTGTTCATATCAAACAGTGCCAAGCATGTCTCACACAGTAAAGCTACTACTATATTAGTATTCATTTTCCCTGCAGACAACAAGCACTCAGAAACTTGACTTGACCCCTGACTCGCGTTCACGTCGAGCACATCTGACATAAGCCTCAGTCAAAAATGTGTTTATCAGCTGGTGGCACATTTTAGCATCTCTCTTCTCTGGGCTGTTGGTCCATTTAGGCAGGATTATGACTGACTGAAATGAAATTATGTTATTTAGAGTGGCTGCACAATAGTGTTTTCATTGTGAAGGTCATCTGGGCCAAAAATCAGTGTTGGACCATTGTCTAAAAAAGACTGACAAGCCACCCCTCTCCACCCATCTCTCTATTTTTGTCTGCATCACTCTGGGTAGTTATAGTACACAAATCCTCGGGCTGATTATAAGTGTTTATGACATATGTTTACATTGGCCGTATGAGAGCAAAAATGATGGCTTCATTTCAGGATTCTGAAAATGGGGTATTATGAACGTGACAGCGCTTCCTTCGCACACTCTCACTCACCACATTTGTCCTTACTCTCCTCAACTCAGGCTAAATTTTTCTACCATTACTATCCCTCTCTAACCATCTCCTCCACTTCCACCTGGCCCATTCCAAACCTCGGGGATGATCAATGTGCCTCGTCTCGCACCTTGCCTTGTCAACCTTAAGATCTCAAACTTTTTGTCTATCTTGCTCTCGATCTCGAAACAACTTAGGAACGTACCTATATATATAAAAAAACCACATGCTCAATCTCCTTGTGGACACTATGTCTGATGCTCAGTCTATGAACTGGAGACCTTGCTTCCATGGGAAACCTCCCATGAGGCGACAGTGGATGCCTGTATGTGAGACAGAGCGAGGATAAACAAATTGTGGATAAATTCTATGTGTTTATTGTTGTCTATCTCTCTTGTGATGAGCAGTCATAAAGCACACGTAGTTTAAAGCTCCTGCATCGACAGAAAACGCTCCTCTGACACGTCTGAAATGAACACAAAGATCCAGCGTTTCAACAAGTTCCCCACATCAGGCATGAGAGATGCCTAAATCATCAGTGTAGGTGGGATTTCCGCATCAGCAGATCACAACCCCGGAGAGCTCTTTCAGACATGCAAAAGGGTATACTGACCTTTGGCCTCAGATGCCAAATACTTTTCAGCGCCTTGTGGAGCTCATTAAGTCCATCTGCATAAGCTCGGAGAGAAATTGGTGATATGCGTTCAGAAGAGCTTAGGGCTGGTGTGTCGCTGTGAAACTTTACACGATTTCACTCAAAGCTCCCCTGGGACGGTATGACTTTTACTGTGAGCCTTCCACCCAAACCCTTTGAAAGAAAACACACACCCACACACACAAACTGTAGGAGCACACACACTAATCCGGCATGTTCCACAGAGGAATCGCAAACACTGTGCAACAGGACCGCACTAATGTTCCTAGATTTGTTCTTGAGTCTTTCCAAGAAGAAACTAGTATTTGTTTTCTTTTGTTTCAACCCCCGATATAAACCCCCATCTAGTCCCTTTTGCCTTCTGCTGCCCTGAGGGGTTGGCAAAAAGGATGTGAGCATGCCTTTGTTAGTGTTTTAAAGAAACTGTGAGGATTATGCTAATGCAGAAATATTGCAAAGAGATCGAGGTGGCTGGGCTTACCTTTCCTGGCCCAGTAATATTTCAGTAAGCAATACTAACTCACCCAAACCACTCGCTTTGAAATTCCTCTTAAGTTAGTTTGTCCAAAGCGCAAGAATATTAAATCTGTGACATAACAGGGATGAAAATTGGTTTTGGAAGTCACATTGTTAATAAATTATATTTAGAAATAACTTCAGCAGAGTGGCTCCGTAAGACTGGTCTTACGTGGTTCTGGACTAAATGCTATTTTCTACAAACAATAGATTAAGATCCAGAGATGCAACAATTAATCGATTGGTTGATTGAAAGAAAATTAATCTCAACTCTTTTGATAATCAAATAATTATTTCAGTCCTGTTTAATGCAAAATTATTAAACCTTTGTTAATTCTTAAATGTCAGGTTTTTCTGCTTTTCTCTGTAATTTCTGGCAGTAAATAAAGAGTCTTAGGGTTTTCAACTACTGGCTGGAGTAAAGAAACAATCTGAAAACATCACTTTTGACTCTGAAAAAATATGATGTGCATTTTTCTTTTTTACAAATTTTTTTTAATTTATTATAGCACAAATGATTAATTGTTTCATCATGAAAATAAATGGCAGCTCAATCAATGATTAAGATCATTCTTGAAGCTTTATTAAGATCCTTAAAATATCAATATCATCAGATTTGACCATTTAACTATCAAGGTTTATGTGAAGACATAAATTTTAGCACCACAAAATTCAACCTGGTGGTGATAATAGAGGAAAAGTTAGGGAATCAAAAGTACCTTCCCGATGTAGTGTTTGTGGTGACCACGCAGTGGCTGTTGAGATATACTGTATTAGGCTACTTGTACTGTTTATAGTTTTGACATGCTGGTGGAACCGGCTGAAAAAAAAAGATAAGTCCTCTGGAGACCATGAATTACCTTCTGATGATCGTTTTTTTTTAATGTTTCCATAGACACTAAAATATTGATCAACTGTTACTGCGATACCTTGATGAACATCCGGATGAAAACAATTACACAGCATCGTGTCTTTTCAGAGACAAGACCCTGGTTCCCTAGAACTGATAAAACTGTATAGAATGACAACAGTGTGAGAAGAGTGAGACTGTTTGGGCAGATTTTGCTGCTGATCTGTCTTTTTACTATGTTTAGGGCAATAAAGTAAGTGAGAAAACTGACCGATTAGGCCAAGAATCTCTAACTCTGGTAAAAATAAAATAGATGAAGCTAGTTGAGATTAAAACCACATGAGATTTACATGGTATTGCAGAGACATCAGTTAATTATACTTTTAATGTAAATCAAGTACTGGACTGAGGATCTTAGCCATTTTGTTATTTATCAGAACACGAAGCAGATGTGTTCCACTCCCCCTCTTTATTTGAATTATAGGTTTAATTATGATATCAGGTGTTAAAATTCCCACGATTTTTTAGCATCGAGCCAGAGTCTTTTTTTTGTTTTCTCAGATACAATAAATCTGAATCATACTGCATCCAAAATGGATTAATCTGGTTGCATGAAGCAGCATGTGAAAGAGTTGAAACCAGACCGTTGGCTTGAGCTCCATCACAGATGGCTGTAATAAGAACCTTTTGGACAGGCAGCTAATAACAGCTCCATTATCAAGCTGATTATGATGCAGGGATATTTGGTTCCTCCCTTGGTGTTGGTTTTAATCCGTTTGGTAATCTCTTCATAACTTTCCTTATGAGGTGAGTTTTTTAATGGCGTCTCAGTTCTCCAGATGTAGCAAATAGTGAGAAATGGATTTACAGAGCGAGCAAGATGATAGAAGAGAGTTTGAGTGAATGAGGGAGGTGGTGAGGGGGATTAGGAGAAAGTAAGAGACGACGAGAGAATGATTACAAGGAGAAAAACAATTTAATTGCCAATTCATCTTTATTTGCTCATTTGGATCGGTATTTTTCATCTTGCACACATAAAAGGAAAAGCCCTCTCTTGTGGCAACGCAATGTCATAATTCCATTTGTTACTAAAATGTATAATTGCCATGGAAAAAAGTATTGTTATCTCACTTGAACTCGTCAATTTTTGCAGTCACTCATTAGTAGAACCATTTTGAATGCTTTTTCTTTAGAGGCTTTGTTTTTCCAGTTACTCAATGTAGTTCACCTCGTCAAGTCGGATCCTTCTGCAGAAATATCATCAAAAAAATTCCAAATTCTTGTTTGTTTTATTGCAAAGCACATGAACTTGCCCATTAAACATGAAAAAAACCCCCCAAAAAACTAACAAACAAAAACAAAACCATATTGTTCATGGCAGGACAAACTTAATTTGTCTTCCAGACTCAGTTCACTCACACCGAACACATTCATAATGTAAAAATGAATTTATGCGATCATGATGGATACCATCCTATTTCTATTATTTCTCCAACATATATGATGGTTTTGCCAATGTTTATTTCCCTGAGCCGGTGACAGATTCCAGAATGTAGGTAACTAATCTAGAGGTCCCGCACACAAATATTGTGGTGTTAGTCATTTACTGTGTTTGAAATCCCTTTGAGACCCTTTGAGACCTATAGAGGTAATTTTATTCATGTCAGATGTGTGATTATTTGCCTGAGGTAGATCGGCAAATGTACAGACGAATAGGTAGGTGGCAAGACACTAAAGGTACTCTAGGGATACTAAATTCCATGACTCCATCAAAGTACCTGACAGATTGAGCTGAAAAGACTTGATTGTCGGTTTCACATTGCATTACCTCCTAAAATTTTACCATCACAAGAATGAAACCAGAGATCTGTCATCTTCCATAATATACTCAGGATCTGCTTGTACTCCCTCACAGCTGGAGAACTTCATCCAAGAGAACGTGCGCTCTGGGATGGAGGAAATGAAGAGAACTGCGGTACACACCCAGACAGCTGCCATGCTGGAGATGGGAACCAACCTCCTCAGCCAATCGGCCGAGCAGACCCGCAAACTGACAGACGTCGAGACCCAGGTGAGGGAGCCCGACATGACTTGTTTGGGGCCAATCAAAATGAACAACTGTGCGGGTCACGACCACGCAAAAACGAATGATGTCACTTGCAAAACACTTGGTGAATTGCTAATTAAATGTAGATCAGATGTAATCCACTGTGAAGCTGTGCCCAAAGGTGGCGGCAACTGCTTTCAACAGCAGGTTGTAAGGCTCTGATTGACACAACGAGTCGAGCTCGGTGTCTGACAATAAGCCAATTAAAATATAAAACTCAGTAGCACAACACAGATGTGTCTTCAATCATGCCACAAAGCTGTTATTACAGATTGGGCTGTTTTTGTCCTCATGCTTTGTTTTTCTATTATCAAAGTCAATATGAAACCGCAACCTGTACAAATATCGGAACTGTTATGTTAAGTTTTTGTTTGAATTACAATTTCAAAATAAATCACAGATGCGTGGGAGATAATTCTTGCTCAAATTGTCATAGTAAGTCTAAAGACTGCACTTTCTGAGCCTTGTGATGTGCTGTTTCAAATTGTTTACCTCCTACACTAGTATTTATGAAGCTGGTGGGAGCTCTTTATTTCCCTCATCAATCTTTTAATCAATACCCCTCATTACTTCCACCCAATTCTTCAACCTGTACATATACTGTGATAGTTATTCCACCTATTGAATCCATAGGTATTAAACCAGACAAGTCGCCTGGAGATCCAGCTGCTTGAGTACTCACTCTTCACTAATCAGCTAGAGAAACACATTCTCCAGCAGACTCAGGAGATCTCACGCCTCAGTGATAAAAACAGGTACACACTCACACGCACACACGCACGCACACACACGCACGCACACACACACACACACACACACACACACACACACACACACACACACATATTCAACAGAGCGCTTACTGATTTTTCTCACTATCATTATTATCTATCTGTCGTCATTCGTAGTTCAAGAGTCAAATCAAGAGCCTCTTCACAGGGTCATGTTATGCAGTCATTTTTGCTTTTCATTGCTGCTCAGTGTATTTTAAATACAATGGCCCGTAGAAAGAAACATTTTTTTGACAGGATTGACAGAGGCAGTGATGTCATAAACACCTTCATACTCTTTTGAGGAAACATGTCCCTCAAGCACACTGTTTTCAGATTAAAATGTGTGCTGCCGTAGGAAACGCCCCTCTTCCTGCACATGAGAAAAAGCTATTCGAACCTGCATGGCAAAATATAAAGGCCTTCAGAAGAGGAAAATACCCCATACGTACATACATGAAACTGCTTCTTGTCATAACAACTCAAAAAGAATATGCATAGAGACTGGCAGATCTCAAACACAGGGCACTTTACAACTGGCGTTGTGTCAGCATACAGTATGTGAGCCAGTAAAGGGGCAGTGCATGTTAGGAGGGGTTTCCCATTCTTCTCTCTAGGAACACAAAGCCAAATTAAGGCCAGCTGGGGTTAAGGAGAGGTTGCAGGGCAATGCGAAAAGGAGTGGTCGTTTTCTCTCTTTGTGTCTAACTGTTTATCACTCCATGCATCTGTATCAAGTAAGACTGGGAGAAAACGGCACCTTACCACAACCTGTTACACATCTGGCCCCGCTTTGCCCCTTGGCCCGCGTCCTTCAAGTCAGTGACACGGTTCCGACGTGAAATTAAATGGATAAATGTTCACAAGGGTAAACTCCATGCGAGGACGCATGAAATTAGAAAGGTAATTGTAGATTTGCAGCCAAGCAGCTGTGGAATAAAAGTGAAAACGTACTGCAGTGGTTGTGGGAGGGGGCTACTGCTGCTGATCTTTGTGGGCATGGCGCCAGTATTTGAAGTGCAGCCAACTGCAAGGAGCAGAGAGACGTGTTTGTTTTCATAGGTATTACATGTAAAATACTATTGGCAGGAAGCTGAACATTTTTTGGAGAGAGCGAGAGGGCTGTCTGATAGCAGTATATTACAATAACAATAAATTGCACAAGATCATAAGCATAAAAGTTTAATTGCTCTGGATCCAGTGTGAACCACAATGCCATGATAGTTCTGTCAAACTCTCTAACTGTTTAAACATTGCTGTGGTGCCGTCCACACTCTGACTGCTCCTCAAATTATAATATGGAATGGAAAGCAATTTGTTTGCTTGCTCTGCCACTTTTAATTGACGGCTCCCTCCACAGAGCAAATGCAGAATGGAAATTATATTAATGTGTGGATTGATTCAGCTTTCCTTCCACGCCACATAATGAGTGGCTGCCTAAAGTGTCTCCCCACTTCAGGGACTTAAGGACACATGTTTAGTGCAGCAGGTGCATGTGCACAGGGCTAGAAAGTTTCCTTGTTCAATCTGGGGGGCAGGATTGTTTCAGTAAATAACGGCTGCAAAGTCATTAGTCAAAGCAATAAAGATCAGCCTGAAGCGATTTATGATCTTCATTTGGAGGCGGAGATGAGGCGCTTGTGCAAACACACACACACACACACACACACACACACACACACACACACACACATGTTGTCAGACTATGTGGTTATGATTGACAGGGTAAGCTTGTGGGACCGTCTGCGTATGCTGCTGCAAAACAGGTTTTTATATGATGTTGCCCTGATCAACTTACCAACTTATCAACTAACTTAGATGACCTGGATGACTAAAAACCTTCGCGGACAATCCTGAATGAATGAGTTTTATATCTGCCCATCTTTCAATTCCACAAACTTTTTTAATATGCATCTTAAAACTTCTGATAGTGTATCTACAATGTGATTAATGAAGGATAAATTTATTCAGCACACTAATAAGAGGAAAATCTCCGTGCCTTGCCTTTGGTAGCTTTCTGGAACAGAGGCTCCTAGCACTGGAGACTCAGTACGGGAGGGAGCTGCAGGGCTTGGAGAGCGAAAAGCAGCAGCTTCAAGAGCTCGTGGAGAGGCAGAGTCAGCTGGTCAGCAGGCTTCAGGGTGAACTGGGCAGCTCCACGCTCAACAGTACCTTACTCCAGAGCCAGCAGGCCGTGCTCACAGACACTGTTCAGCAGCTGCTGGCTAGGGTCAATAAATGCGATGGTAAGGCCAAGGGATTTTCTGTCTTTGAATGAGTAAATTGTACTTGCAACATCACCTATCTGGAACAGGCTTTATACAATACCCATTAAAAAGGTTTTTTAGTAAGTATAAAAAAGATTATCACTCAATATGTATTAAAGGACCGAGCAGCAACTGACTCTAATACAACGCACAATTACATATTGCATTCCTGTGACTCATTATTTGCTCCGTGCAAAAGAGATCAGTGATCCACAGTATTTCATTCAATAAGCGAGGGATTTGCCGTTTAGTTAAGTCTAAACAAAAAATAATTTTACATGAGACACATTACCTAGAGCAGCTTGTAATTCACACTCGCACACAATATGAGCATGCACTGCAGACACTGCAGCTCAAGCCAGAGCATAACATTAGAGAAGAGAGAACTCACATATGGGGTTTGGATTTGGGTGCCAAACCCATTAAGTTGCCATCTGTAAATAAATGCCTGCATTTTTCTTTTTTTCTTTTCTTTTTTTTTTTTTTTGTTTCGAGAAATCTCCAATGTGCCCAAGAGGGAGCCGCTTAGTTTCAGGGACTGTGCAGAGATTCTACAATCTGGAGTGACAGAGAGTGGAATTTATATCATACGCCTCCCAAACTCCACCCACACTGTCAAGGTAAGAGTAACACTTCAAAGGTCATTGTCCTTTTCTTGCAAATATCACATAATTTAGTTTGACATTACAATTTAGCCATTTTTTCCCCCATATTTTGCAATGGAATCCTTTCGCCTTGCCAAGCCCTCATAATCACACTATACACACGTACACACATACAACATAATGAGATAATGACATTTAGGGTTATTTTTTTTGGACCACAGTAAACACAAACGAGGCAAACGAGTCTGACGTATTGGTAATTTGCGGGGGTTTTTGGTAAAGAGCTTGATGGAAATGCCAAATTGCGTTACTGAGAGCTAACAATGAGCAACAGGCACATTATGCCCTGGAGGTTTTAAGGTGAGTGAGTCAGCGCTTCTGAATGCAAAGTCAGACAAGCTAAGGAGGTACCTCTTCTGAGTTGAAGTAGCTGATCCTTGTTAAGTCGAGCATGGCATCCACCAACAGGCTGTCCTTGTTTTGAATTGCAGCTAGCATTCTTGGCTGGGATATTCGCTCCCAGAGCTTTTTATGGAAAAAAAAAAGAAAAAAAGAGATAACACAGAAACTTTTTTTCGTTACTTCCAGTCTGGTTTGCTGGTTGGCACCATCTCCTATCGCTTCTGTTTTCTCTTGCTTCCCCCCTTCATTTCCTGTGGGCAAGTCAACCAGGTGTTAGGCATTGGTGCCATGTGTTTCCTGCCAACTTGGGCCAGTGTACGTTTCCACCGGTGGAAGTTAGCTCTCCCCAAATCATTGCTGCTTTCAATCTGTGCCATCTAATTCCAATGTGGCTGACGATCTGGGTGGCTGCATAGAAGTGGGGCAGATACAGATTGACCTATATACAACGCAGGATTTCTCCTATGGCAAAGAAACAAGAAGCATGCACATGTGTGTAATATATATGAGAGCTATCCTCTACAGTCTATAATTAACTTTTAAATGCTATTATATGGTATAATAATAATGATGACTTTAAAAATAACAATTTAAAAAATACTCAGTGGTTTTTCTTTTTAATGCAATATTACTTAAATCGTCTGGGATTTTTGCAATCTATTGTTATTAGTTTGGCCCTAACTGATTTCTAGCCGCCT
>KV751318.1:13389028-13404946 GCA_001698575.1 Mola mola
TGTTTAAACTGGCAAGCAGACAGACACGACTGCGATATATGATTTGCAAGTCCTGGAGCTGCTCCATAGTCTGTTAATAATATAACAAATCTAATGACAGTATGACAGCACACATTGTGATATGAGTCAGTCCTACATACACATGAACTAATATGAATGTAATTTATATTAAAAATCTGTAGGGGCAGTATATCTCTGTGGGCCAATGGGAAAAAAATATCACCTGTCAATTTCATTAGGCAACTGTTTTGCCTTGAATCTCTGCGTATGGAGGAAAGCATTTTGTACTCTGAGAAGTTGAACTTAAATACTTGAGATCGAATGCATTTTAGGGCGGATATTTCTATTGAATCTGGCTTTGGTTTAAACTTTTCTTCTAGAAGAAAACACCAAAGCAAAAGAAGAAAAAGTTGGAAATATTTTATTTCCCAAAAGAACCCTACAAACCTTCTCATCTCTGAAAGAAAAAAGGCTAAAATTGCTGATAGATGTTTACTTTTGGTCTGAAGCCGCCCTTGTTTCTTCCCTTTATTTTTACATTCATTTCCTGATTTTTTTCATTATCTCTTGGGATCTGTGTGCCCCTCACTTGCTACCACATGGACACCACAAATCACCACAAAAACACAACGTTTTTTTTGGAGAGCTTTGTAATGGCTTTGATCAATAATTGATCGAGGGAGTTTTTTGAATGTTCAAACAGTGTAAGGAGGCAACCATTTTCACTTTCTCTCAAGACACTTGCCAAGCAGCAGCCCTGCCAAGCGGAGCCCCCCCAGCCACAGCAGAAGCACCCGGCACAAACTCGCTCCACAATAACATAACACAACATCTGTGCACGTCTGACATTACCTGAAGCTCTAGGACCTGCCAAGTCCCGTACATCCAAGCACCAGACAGCAGACCAAGGTAACACGTCACCCGCTGAGATCCAAAATGTCATGGCCCTGGGGTTTGACTGCTTTCTGAAAGACAATTCCGTCTGAAAAATCTGCCTGCGTTCAATGGCTGGATCATGCCACTACCACTCAAGTTGTTTCACGCAGTCGTTGTGTCTCTGTGACCAAGCATGCAGAAGTATGTTGTGGTAGACGCATATTTGATTCATCTTAGCTTGATTCAGTGAATACATGTTTGCTGGATTCTTCTTTTAAGATACCGTTGACCTGTCTGAATACCCAAACTGAACCCAAAGCTTACAGATAATGGATCTGGGACTATTAGCCTGGTCCGGTTGCATGTATGCTAATATAGTGATACTGAGTGCTGGTCTTTACTCTTCTCTGTGGCTCCTTGTGTACGGGCACAATTCCAGTGTGTATTTGCTCCTGTTATGCTCTTCTGAAGGAAAGATTCTTCTGCACTCCCCTGCCCTCTCTCTACATGGCCAGCCTCAGGGACCCCAGGAAGAAGAAGAATGGAGAAAATAAAAAAAATAAAATAAAAAAGCACTGGAAAGCAGAATACCAAGCACTGTAGTCAAGGAGTTGTTTGCTGTGTCTGCAGGCAACATGCTATGTTTGAGCAAGCTTGAATGTGTGCGTATGTGAGTGCTTTATGTGTGTGCACACTTTTGTGTTTACTCGCCATGCCTGTACAAGTACCAGGTGTGATACGTACACTCAGCAGGAGACAATACTTGTCAGTGATAGAAGGAGAGAACTGGTAAGAGCAAGAAAGAGGAGGCGAGAGGGAAGTGAATGAAAAATTCATATGGCTGCAGGTCCCAAAAGCCCTTCTGCCTTTGCCAGGATCCCTCCGCTTCAAACTGCTGGGCAGGGGCAGTGGGAGTCAGCTAAAGAAATGGTAGGCAAGTACACGTGTTAAAGAAGCAAATGATAGAGCAGGGCCAAGTGAAAATCAGGAATAAGCTTTCAAGAGGGGTCAACAGAAAAACAACAAACTATTAGCAAAATCTGCAAGACAGCTTTTTGATGGTATCCTGTTCTAATGGCAGCCATCATACGTATCCCTTAAAGTGAGCAGCGTGATGCAATGTGCTTTTTTGTGCAACTATAAGATTTTAAGGATTTTACCGCAGGCTTCTATGATATCCAACCTACTGAAAAAGATTTTTAAAAAGTTATTTGATCTAAACTAAGTAACAAATGAGAACCTCACTAACAAGAGACATCCCAACACAGCACCGCTACATAAGATGATAGCAATCTTGTCAAAGACAATACCTACATGCACACAAGTGAGCCTGGAGCTGACAAAGAGAAAAACAAAAGAAGAAAATAGAAAGGAAAGAGGAAAAGGAGCAAGTGAGAAGACGCCTCCTCCTCTCGACTCACTACTGCAGTGTTTCCATAGCCACAGCTGCATCCTTAGGATACCAAGGCAGAGTGAGTTAGAGGCAGAGGAAAGAAGACGGGGGTGGAGGGGACTTTTACAGATATACCTCTCTCTCAATGTGTGAAAGTGGGTCAACAAAGACACACTGACTCTCTCTCGTTTTCTTGCCCTCTAACACACATTATATGTCTTTTTCCAAACTGCTCAGTTCTACGTTATTTGTGTAGTGTGTGTGTGCGTGTGTGTGCTGGGATACATCACTTTGTAAGAGTGGCTCTTGAAAAAATCTAGCACATGAAGACGAGCAGCGACGTTAACTCAAACATGGAGAGTCTGACACGGATTGCCGAAAGTCTCTGAGATGTGCATCCACAGTAGATCCAATTAGATTTGTCAACACACGCTCCATGAGCATATTTGGCAAATTTAATTTCATCACTGTGCTGTGCATAGATACTGGCGGAAAAAAAAAAATCGGTATATTAAATATCATAAAATAACACGGACAATAACCAAATCATTGTTGTTTTTAATCAAGATCTCATCTGCTGTCAGTCATCTGCTGATATACAAGTATTGTAAATGTTGCAGTCCTTTTTGGTATAATATCTTTGGTATAATATCTTTGGTATAATATCTATATCTTTTGGTAATATAATTTCTTGTTGTAGTTGTTCTTGTGCAAATCCATAAAATAAACTGCTGACCCTGACCCTATACCCTAACTGCATACTGTAAGATGTATCAAAACCTATTCATACATGATAAGCATCACAAAGTTTGTTAGTAGGCAATTGTAATACAGTGAAATGAAATGAAATGTTGCCCTGCTTAAAGCATGCTGTCACTATTTTATTAGCGTAAGCTACCTTCTCTTTAATTTAACCGTATAGACTAGAATACATATTGTAACAGGCCAACAAGTCCAGTTTGAGGCTGTGGTATCCAAAATAATAAGTCAGCAAATTGTCCATGTGACAGATAGACAAGTTCCCACGCAACACCACAACATGAAGCAGTTATAAAATTCAATCCAAAAATCCCTCAAGAGTGTATAGAAAAAATGTTATGTCCACTGAGCTCGTCTCTGTTGCTCCCGTGTGTCATCTTTTGTTGTAATCTTGATGATTAAATGTCTGACAGAGTAAGCTTCATCCCACACTGGGACATACACTTGAATTAACTTGTAGCAGGAGCCGTTCACAGTGAGGAAAACAAAAGCACCCACTGTCATAGCATATGTGGTTAACTTGTTAATATACCGCAAAAATCAAAACTTGGCAAAAAAATAACCCACAAACCAGTTTCCACAATCTCAACAATCTATATTCCCAGTGTTCACTATACTGGATTCCTAGAGAGGTAAATACATTATACCATTGGGGGTGTGCGTAAAGTATTTCTCAATCGGTCCACTTAAATGTTCACTTCAACAATAAGATGACGGAATACTGACAAGAAATAATAATGAAGAATAAATACTAACCTAAATGCTGACACAGAATTTTTAGTTTGGGGTTTTATTGTTTTCTTGCCTTTGCTATTCAGCAATTGCTTAGTCCATCTGTCTTTAAAGCCTTTTTTTTCTGATAAGCTACAGTATTTATGTTCCCTCTGTTTCCAAACCTGAGAAGTTCAAAATCTGGGGATTACGTTCATGCTTCCCTCTGACAGTGAAAGTGATATGGAATCATGAGCGTGTGTGTGAATGACCTAATCCTGGTCAAATCAGAGGTATTTTGCTTTGAAGATGATAATTTTTCGGTATAAAAATGGTATCTCACGGTTTTTGGGCAAAGGACAAGAGCAACCTCACTGTTGGTGTAGATGTTTGTAATGACGTCTTTTCGCAGCAGACATCCATCTGTAAGGACTATTGGTTTATCCTCACGGTCAGGATGCTCGTTTCACCGTGAGAACTGAATAAGACCCTGGGGTGCCAGCGGGGGCCATTTAACAACATAGGAAGACATATGGCAAATAAACGTAACTGCTCACATGTGCGCACACGTACACAAACACTTGAGTCATTTACCAACATGGCACAAATATAAAGAGTGATGAGAACAGACCCACATGTCAAGGAAAAACACATATAAAGCAGGGGAACAGTGCGGGTAAGAGTCTATGTTTTTTGCATGCGTGTTCTCCCCCACTGCCCACATATCTCTGTCTGACGTGATGAGCATGTGACAGGAGGACACTGGACTAACTCATAATCCCCAGGGGCCAAGTGTGATGATCAAAAGGACCTTTGGGGGAGAGACTGAAGCTTTGCCTAAACAGCCTTCCCCTCATTCCCAGCGTCATCTCTTTTACCACTCACTAAACTGGCCGCACAAATTCACCAGCCAGGTCCCGGTGGACTGATGATGGACCTGTAGGGGTAAAAGTTATCATCCACCATTCTTCTGTTGAGACCAGTAGAGGGACGGGGGTTCTGTTCTGTACAGTAACCAATACTCTATTTGTTGATTTCTTTACATTGTTCTTTCTACACCATTTGGATTTTTCATCATCCCCTTGTTATGCCCTTAAGGCCTTTTAAAGCCTGTCCATTGCCACACCCCTTTCAGACCATCCTCTCTACTCAATGGATTACAATGTCCAGAGCTGATGCCCTAAGCTTCAACATCACCCACAGGCACCAAGACAACAGCTGTGCATGACACATGTGCAATGAAAACGCCTCTCTTTGCTTCATTTCACTCCTCCTATTCTAACACACATTTCTCCTTAGGGTTACCCTACCAATTGGTTCAGAACAGGTGATCCCCCCTTAGGGCCAGATTTAAATCCTTCACTTACGCTCTGTGCTCCTTCCTCCAGCTCTCTTAGCCCCACAGAAATCCTGCTGTGAGTGACAACCAAGGACATCTGTCCCAAGAGTCAGCAGCACAAACTGAGGAGGAGGCCTCAAAGAAGGGTCCAAACTTGGTGAAGGACAGTAAAGAGAAGCGAAGGGGAAGACTTTTTAAATCTTACCTATCAATCACGTGTGACAACACTCTGCAGCAGGCTGCCAAGTGTAAAAACTACATTGCACAGAAAATAACCCTGGTTTTGTAGACCTGCTCTCGCCTTAATCCACCTCATTTTCTAATCGCTAGACCCAATACAACCTATTAGTATCCTTAAGAATTTGAATCCATTCAATAGGTTAGAAGTGCCACCATAGATACTGAGAGCTGCTGATTTATTGCTCAGTGTTGGACTCCCTCAGATGGAACCATCAGCAGCTATAGCTGATAGGCAAGCCATAGCCCCATTATGCACAATGACCGTAAATAATATTTAAACTCCAACATTTAATATGTAAAAAATAAACCATACTCTACAGTGCCAAGACCTCCTTTCAGTAAATTATATAGGATTGTAAAAAGGAACCATGTCCAATAGGCAAGAATTCTACTCTAAATTAATATTAATAAGACACGCTTGAAATAAAGATATGTTTGTTATGACTCAAGATGTCACTTGGAATTTTTTTTTGTCAAGTTTTGTCAACATTTTTTGACCGCCTAGACTCTGCAGGAAGATTTTACGATGAAGGATTCCATCCTGAGCAGCAGCAGCAGCAGCAGCAAGATGAATCCCACGGAGTCCAGACAGTGTGGTGGTTTTAGTTGCTTAAGACTCTGCAGAGACCAAAAAGCAGTTTAGGCTGATGAATCTGTGATGACTGGAACAGTGACTGGGTGGTGGAGGGCCAAGAAAGAGAAAGAGGGAGACACTGATGTAAGAAACTCTTCCCACAAAACATATTTGCTAATACTAACAAGCTGTGTTTTCATATGAATACACTTTTAAAGTGATGGATTGCAAGAGTACTATTGATTGTTTTGGTGGGTCAAATAGAACATTCCATTGTTAGTCCATATTATACCAAAAGATTGATACCTTACAACGTTACACTTGTACTGCCCGAGAGTATAAGGAAAACTGGGTGTAAAGCAGGAGAGAGCTTCAAACCCTGAGATACGCAAAAATTAAATCCATCAGGTCTAAATCTAGTATCAATATCTCCCAACTCTCCGTCCTGACTCCAGCACTTTGTTCTATTACCATTCCAGTGGGTTTATCAAGAGTTTGCCTTTTCCAGCTCATTATGCCCACTTTAGTCTCCCATAAGGTCATTAATCCCAATCACTTTGTTCATTTTCACACATGCCAAACCATTATTCAACACTTGGCATATCTTTTTACCCTGCAGGAAAACTCTATTGCATGCAAACGTGCACATCCAGACACACACAAGCCACCACAATCCCACTCTACTTTGTCATTCTGTTTGTGTCACACAGTCTGTGATTGCATAATAGCAAAAAATACTGCAGGGGGGATCATAAGATGATAATGATCAGAGAAAATTTTGCCAAATATAGGCTTATGGACTTGAAATTTATCTCTTATGACACATTTCAGCACTCTTCAGTGCAAAGAGTTTTGCGAAGCAGCTTGCTCTTGTACAGATGATTTGCCCTAATACGGAATATTTGTCATGCTGGAGAGCTTTCCAGCATCACTGTTCAAAGCCTTATAAAGATTACTGCTGTTTTTGGAACATATTTAAAAATCTGCTGAGGTGCATCTTGGCACAGAAAACTCACAGAGAAAACAAACCCAAAGCAATCTCGAATAAATGCATCTTTCTATAATTTGTTACTCATTCCATTGTTCACTTACTGATCCTGATACAATGGGTGGATGCCAAAATAACAGTGGAAGAGGAAGAGAGAACTGGGTTTAGTTGCATTCCTCAAAACCAGGAGAACGTATTCAAGGAAATAGGGTACGCATGGAGGTACATATCTGCATCCTTACAAGCCTGATAAACAAGCCTATAAGTGAATATGATCGTGCCTATGAATATTTGTTTATACAGACCCGTGATCAATACCACAGTGCTGAGCTCAGTTACGTGCAGCATCGGGGAATCAGACGCTGGGATGCTAATGAGCAGAGCAAAAGGACACGGATCACAACAAACAATTAGATAATGAGGATGGAGAATAAAAAGGATCAATGAGTGTGATTTGTGCCAAAGTTCTCTGCAAGGGGATTCATCTTTTGTCCTGTGGGGCATTTGAGACCTTATGCTTGAGTGCTAGATAGAAGCAGTGACAGTCACAGAAAAAGATGGAGGTATACAGTCACAGGGAATAAAATAACTCAAAAATATTTGTTTTACAGTAGCAAGCAAGAATGCAGAAAACCCCTGACACTGTGACACACATGCATACTGAGGCTGATAGTCCCTCTTGGTAGCTTAATATTCACACACATTGTTGTGAGGGAGTAGGCCTGCAGTGGATGGAGAGGCGAAGCATAATAGAAAAACTAATTTAAATCTTAGGATCTTAGGAGCCCAGGACCATAGAAAGCTCAGCCGCCGGCGTGGATGACAGATCATGTTGAACTCGTCACACAGTGAAGCGTGTGTGTGTGGCAGAGAATGAGAATAGAAACAGTCTAAATATGATAAGCAATGATGAAAAAGGTGCGAGACATTAAAGAAAGCTGAGTGTGAAAAAAAAGTAGCAACACATTCAACACAGTCCCCTGACTCTGGACTGTATGAAATTTCTCTTCCATTGTTTCCATTTTAACGTATTAGAATTCTGATTTTCATGCTAATTTTACCATCAGAGAGCATGTGTTATTTATGTGAATGAATACAATGTGGATTATTTAATAAGAATTAAGCAATACTCCACTAATAAATACTTTTTAAAAAACAGTAAATAAGCCTTGCATTTTAGTGTTTAGGATGCTGTAATCCTTTGCTTCAGCGGCCTTGTCTACAATCACAGAAAACTTTTTTTTTCCCACAGATCACGTGTGGCACAGCAGAGATATGTAGCTCAAACAACTGAGAAGTGAATTCGAGGCTGCTAACACTTTCAGGTAGACCTCCTCCCTGTTTCTGTTCCATTACTAGAAAAGCATGCAGCTGTACTTCTTTTTCCACGGGAATGTCGGCCTCAGTGCACACAGCCAGAAAAATTGTGAAAAAACCGTCATCTTAACTGTTTTCAGAAGTGTTTTCAGATGCAATGATCATCTGAAGGGGTGTGATGGCCTGTTTTTTACATGGACTTTAGGCTGTTTCACACTGCCATGAACTACCCTGAAAAACGCCGACCTAACAGAGGATCCCACTGGTGTCTTCATGCCTTCCGAAACTGCTACTGCAGTCCGAGTGGCGATGAGGCACTTTGATGAACGTCACAGCGTTAGAACAACCCATTGAGGAAAAAATACCAGGACGCTGCCAGTGAAAGTTCAACACATCGAACTGGGAACAGCAGCTTGAAATTCTGCACGCTCACGTAGGTGGCAACCTGTTATTTAGAGTAGGCTTACTTGTGCTGTTTTTTTAAGCTTGTAGGTACAGCTGGTTGGTGCGATATCATTTGTTTCCCATGTTGTTTTCCATCATTCCGATCGAGGCTCCGTCAGTTACAACGAGCCTCCTTCATACGCAGCTCATCTGCCGGTGTGAAAATAGTACCATAGTTGAAAGAGCTTGGGTGACGTTATACTGCTGAAATAAAGACTCGAGAGCACACACACAGAGAGGAATAAAAAAAGGGTGAGAGTCAGCACAATGAAGTATTTTGCGAGTGAACATGAGGTGGACAATTAAGAAGAACTTACTTAACTTCGTCTTAACTTCTAGGATGACAAAAAATGTTGTTCAACTTTTACAGCTTTCATAGATTAAAAGATAGCACACAGGAGCAGATGAGAAACTGGTATCTAAGATAATGATACTACTTTTTATACAGACAGTCCCCAGAGTGATCGTCTGAGTCTTTCAAAGTCCTCAGTCAGTTGGAACACTGCCTCTATTTCCACGGAGGCCGCTAACCTCGTTTCTCCTGGCTTCTGTTTGTTTCTGAGTTCAGGCCAGTTTCTTTCATTTGGCTGAGGTCAGACAGGAGGAACACCTGCTGGATTAAAACGAAAAAGAACTTTTCTTCACTTAATTTGTCTATCTTTTCATCCACATTTAGTTAAGGTCAAGGGCATATTTTTCCTTCCCAATCGCTCCTGTCAGATCAAGTCAATATCACGAGAAAAACTGTCCGGCAGAGATTTAAAAATAGGCACATTGTGGGATGGTCAGACCTGCATTTATGCTGCTTCGCACATCTACACACGCTACTGTTTGTCTCTGTCTCTGAATAAAACATCTGTTTCTTAATACAGAAGGATTTGTCTTGAAATGAACGATAGAGTCCCATGACACATCAGCTCAAACAGTGAGTAACCCTTCCAGCAAGCTAAAGAATATTAAATCATGGGAACATCCACAGTGGAGAGCAACACTGCAGCAAAAAGATCCATTTCACAGATCACACAGCTCAAGCTTTTAGTCGTCTCAACTGTTTGTTAGAGCATGTTTTTAAAAGAATTAAGAATTCACATGCAGACCCACAACTAAGTTTTACCACTGCTGTAGAGATCATGTCCATCCATACTAACACAACGGCAAGTACACGTCACACGATCATTCATGTGCACTGAGTATGCGGATGCTGTTGGAAGTAAAGCAGACAGCTGTGTGTGTCACACCTTGTTCACTGAATCCTGCACGATTGTCAAGAAACTCTTAACCCACCAAATAAATCACGTTGCCTGGATTAAATGTAATCTAATTTTTTGATCTCCCTTGTGATCCATGGCAATTTCTACCTAAATCTTAATCTATGGTTACATTAGTTAGACCGATGCTGTCATTTTAAATTGATTTAAGCAGTGCGTAAGTCACCAATGGTTCCCACAAAACCTGCAAAAGTGTTTTTTTCCCCCCCGTGAAAGCTGGACAAAAATGATGAGGCTGGGAAACGTGATTGCTTTTCACTAAATCGTCAGGGTCTCAGTTTTCCATAATGGTATTTTCAAAGCCTATTTCACTGTCCATAATGTCATAACACATACTTGAATTCAAACCCTTTTGGTCTAAATACACATCCATCTATTGGTTGTGTAAAAGTTAAAGAATGCACAACTGGCTGGTTTGGGCAACACTTTAGTCTAAGGACATGTTTTGTCTTTTTCTATTTATATCAACGATTTGGCTTTTCAAATTAAAGTTTCTAATCTGGGAGTTAATGTTGATGATCTGACTGTTGGCATATTGTTATACATAGATGATATAGTGTTACTTGCTGAACAGGAAACTGATGCAGATTACATTGAACATTGCTGAGAAGTCCTGGAAATGGGGACTAATAGTAAACCAGGACAAAACACGAATATTACACTTTAGATACATATCATTGGAAAGAAGTACAGTTGTTTTTGATTCGGTCCCGTATGATTGTCTTGTATTACTCAGTACAAATAACTTGGCTTGAGGCTGTATGAATGATGGCTGTATGATGTCTTAGCTCAATCAGCAGTCAGAGAGCTGGGAGCTGTGCTATTTACAAACTTTACAATTCATGTGTGTGCCCTGTGTCAGACTGCCTCTAGTGAACATACCAGCCGTAATACAATACATTATAGAGCTATTTGATTCTTTTTGGGAGTTCAAGTATTCACCTCGCCATCCATTTTTGGGGATATGGGATGCAAACTTCCAAACACCAGACATAAATGTTAAATGCTTTGGTTTTGAAAAAGACCTGTAAGGTTGTCTGATCAGAGACTCACTAAGAAAATATGTCACTGAATTATTTAGCATAGATATCCATGTGTAAAGGAGATAAAAACAGGTTACTCTGTGATATTTGACAGATTAGAAGTAGATTGTTTCTTCTGTACTGTATAAAGTAAAATGGTTTGCAGATATATGGTGCAAGCAAATAGTGTGAACTTACTGACTCATAAAGAACAGCTATCATTTAGAGCCATAGGTGAAGAATATCTTTAATGAAAACTGTTATCTTTATGTGCAGAGTTACATTCAGGAACTCTACCATGAGCCCTGGAGGTTTACAGGTCACTCCAGAAAAGGACAGTATCTGTTTAGTGTATAAATTAGGTGAAGTTGGAAATGTGCTTCATTTGTTGTTATGCTGTCTGGTCTATGAAAACATAAGACACATATATTTTAGTAAAATGTCTTCCAATGCTGGTAGTTTTATTTGGATCGAAGATTATGACAAACCTCAGTTCAGTGTTGGGCAGCGAACTTTGGCCAAATATCTTGTTTTAAAGGATGTGATATAATTTGTAACGCTGTAAGGCAGTGAAATGGTTGACTACTGCAATTGTAAATACGGTGTCTTGTAAATCCATGAGGGTTGGGCACTTTATGTGCATGACACGAAAATAATAAAAAAAAAAAAAGAATTGAAATGAAATGAAAAAGAAATATTGTTTTAGTTGGGCTACTAAAGTGCCTTTGCATTGCATTTACTTTACAGCAGAATGACATTTTCTCTTTAATGTATTTCATCGTTATTGTCTTTAATGTTACTGTAAAAAATGCAAAATGCGTTCGCTTTGTATCAAGCTGGACATGCTAATAATAAATTTTGTATAAATAAAAGTCTAATCTGGTTAAACCAAATTTGTATTCCTGACCATTTCTTGCTGCTTTTTTTGTTTTCTTGTTTTTTGTTTCTTGTTCTTGTTTGTGAACTTGACTCCAGCTTTATATATTTTTTCTTCTCGGGAGAAAGAGAATGTAATAAAAAACAAAATATTTTATTTCACTTTAATGGAGAGAAAACAATGCGGAGGGTTAAACATTTTCTAAAGGAACTTAATCAAAAAAAAAAATCAAACCAACAACAAAAACTGGGAAATAAAAGGCACATTTAAGAAAAGTACCGCAATTCTTTTTCTGAGTGGCACAATTACTGGATTAAACCTGCAAATTTAAAATCAAACAAATCATGTTACAGCTTTTGATCCTATCTCAATTTCTCTAATTTTAAGTTATTGATTAAGAACAGCTCATAGATGTTACATGTGTTTAGCTGCCCTTCAAACTACAATAAGGTCTTACTATGTTTAACCCCCATGACTTGGAATGAGCTTAAACAATCAATTCCAGTCGTGACTTCTTATTGAGTGTTAATCAAGATTTCTGCTCAGTTCTGTCTCCTCTCACGGTTGCCTGGCCTGTAGATTTCACAGGTCAAGGAACCATTCAGAAAGCTTTAATTAGCTTTTTCAAGCTAATGAGTTCTCAGGCATCATACAAATTGTTCTGTCAAACCCTAACTTTGAGCCAGTTCTTGCCAGCTTGGATTGTTTGGGTGTGTGCTCAACAGAAAAAAGGGACTTTTAATCATGTTAAAATTCATTACCCCACAAGTGAGTAATGTGTCATTCTTCTAAGTCATTTTGTTCCTTTTTCCTAGTTAAAGCTGCCCTTCTGCCCGTGACAGAGACGTCGACCTGTTTAGCTAGACCTCCATCATCATCATCACACTGGATAGATCCGACCCCGGCACATTTTGAGGAGAAATTGTAATGACAAGTTGAGGCCGATGGACAGAGACCAGGAAAAAGAGGCGTGACAGAAAGAAGGTAATTTGGGACATGGAGTAAATTTGAGCAGCCGGTGCCTTCGTGATGACTGCTCGCCAGTGAGGACGCACAGACAAAAAAATGAGCTTGGTTTTAAACACGAAATATGCCGATCTGACGCACCGATTCCTCTCTCCCTGATCTCATTCAACTCAGCCTAAATGTGGACGGGTATCGCCTAAACAGATAACTTCTCAGAGACAGTTTCTAGTGAATTGAATATCAATCTTTGAACACCAAATGAGGAGACGATTTATGTGACGGTGCGTGGGAAAGGGGTATAGCAAGGCAGCAGCGGCAGTTGCTTTACACTTTGTCACATTCACAAAGAAGTCATTAGGGCTTTGACCCACTTCAAGCAATGCTGGACTAATGCTGCCATAATGGACGTTGTCACCATCCACTTCAACTCTATTCTTTCTGTCATTGTCATTGTTTTAATGAGTAAAATTTTGTCTCCAGACTTTCAGGCTCATAGTAATCTAATGACTGTTCATGCATGTTGTTAATTTCCATGTTGCAACATACTGGTTGACGCTGACAATGTCTGAGGAGGAGGAAACGTACAATGAACGGACCAGCAGTTTTTTACCTCTCGTCATCTCTTTCCCCCTATTTATCCATCTCTGTTTCCCACCTGCCTCTGATGTGAGACTGATAATGCTTGGAGCACAGCCACTTGCTGTCAGGGCCAAGCTAATGGAATCAACATGGTTGACGGATAAACCCACCGAAAATAAGTTGTCAGAAAGCTGCTGGCCCTTCATCAACCTTCCTGCCATGTGTGGCACTGCCTTGACCCCTTCCCAGTGCCATATCAGGAAGGTGTTTTATCTTCAGCTTGCTGAAATTACGTTTCAAGTTTTTATTTATTAATGTATCCTTTTTGTTCACTGTAATATAAATGGCTCTGGTGGTTCTCAGGATCAGCTCTGGGGAATGAGTTTACCCTCTAGAAACGTGAGTTTAGTTATATAGCATCCAACACAACATATGATTTGTAGTGGGAACAATTTAACAATTTCAGCAAATATTGAATGTCCTGGAGCTAGAGGACACAATTAATATCATCCTCATTATCGTCCACCTAAGAGCAACTCTAATTCTCATTAATTATTTTGTTAGATTTAATGTTCTTTTTAGGATCATCCATTCCAAAACCAAGGTGATGCTGGAACATGATATGGTTTTGTGAGGGGTTAAGTGCTGGAATATTCCTAAGTGAATCGAATGAAATAATACGACACATTAATTACCTTTAGAGATTTCTGTTTCTGTTACCATTGGACAGAGCCAAGTTATCGTGTTCTTCTCTCCAGTCTTTTAGATTAGCTTAATTGTGGATGGCAGCATCATATTGACAATACAGACAGGAAGCATGTATTGATTTTCAAATGTACGTGGAAAGTCAGCAGAAACATAAAACAAACAACAACAAAAAAACCAGAGGTGAGATAAGAAAAGTACTTCGTCCAGCTGTTTGCCCAGTTAAATAATTCTCAGACTGTGCAATGTGTACATTCCAAAGTGCAGCGAGAAATTCTCCAGACCAACGGTGGCCAGCAGAGATAGACAGTAAAGGCAAAGAAGAAGAGTGAACAGCTTCTGAGCTTGAGAAACACAATGACTTTCTCTGACCTCTCTGCCTAGACTGCACCAAAAACTTTACCTGCTTTATGCCTTAAAGGGCCAACGGTTCTGTGTAGGAATTTTGCCCACATACTGAATTAATCAATACTGCATATGAGTAAAAAAAATATCTTACCAGTACTGTATTCACAGTGGGCTTGTTATCGTATATGAACAGTATACCTTTGACAGGCCACTAAAATAATGTGTCTAGGGTATGTTTTTCATGTAGGCCAGCCAAGAAAGGAATAATCCTTCTGTGTAGACTAAAAATCTTTTCCTTTTGAAAGGTCCACCAGTTTTCCAAACATTGATTTCATTAACAAGGGCTATGCGATGCAGACTAGTAAGAAGAAATAGGTCAAGGATTTCACACAGCCACTGCATCCCTGATTGTGGTGCATGGTACTGCAGAGCTCCACCAGGAGCCAGTGTAGATCCATCTGTGCTTCAGAGACATGCAGACAGAGTGGGAAAAAGAGTGGGGGGTAAAAAGAGCTCAATGTATTAGATCAGCCACCCCACAGGTTTTGCATAACGACAGCTGGGCTCCATAAACCCATTGACAAGATTAAAAGTCCAAACATATAAACAAATACACAATCTGCATCCTGGCTTGCAAAGGCTCAGATATCGAGCCTAGCTCCCACCCTCCGTCTTCTTCTGCACCTTGTGAACTGCAGATGAGACAGGGGAAAAAGAGTGTTGGAGCATAATCTAGGGCTGCTTAAAAGATCACAAAATGTGACCTACTTCAATGTTGCACCAACTTAAAAAGCTAATGTTTAAATAACATTCTATCTCAAATATAATCCCATTAAAATGTATGGAGGTGTGGGTGTGTGGCAGTGCTATTGTTGCAGACAGAAAGAGAAAAGGCAAAAGCGAGACACAGAGAAATGACAGATGACAGATTCACAATCCTCAGCAGCACATCTCTCACCACAGAGCCATCCAGCCCCGAGCTAAGGTATCCATCCGCCCTCTTGCTCGCTGGCACTTTCCGTTTTTTTTTGTTTAGTTTGTTTGTTCTGACATGGTAATGGGGCAGCTGATGGACTGGCAGTCTGAACCAGCTAGAGGGGCAGGGGCTGCTGGGTTTATTTTGTTCTGACAGCGAAGGGAAGGTCAGCACACTCATAGCTTACCTACCTTTGCCTCTCTTTCTCTTCGCCTCCACCTATCTGCTCTCTCTCATCCTTCCAGCCTGATTTCTGCCGTTGTCTCATTTTGCTTCCATTTCCCATGATGTGTTTTTGGGCAAATCCGTCTCGGCTCATTTCCTTTCTCATGTTTAGTGCTCTGCTGAAACATTCCCCAATGATTGACCAATGGCTCCAAGGGAAATTGGGAGAGCAAATTAGATGAACTTTGATGCACTACCGAAAGTAATACCCTGCAACAAAAGTAAAGCACAAAACATAGTTTCAACAGACAGAGTTTCAGCAGGCTGTAGACTGCCTCAAGGAAAATAATTTTGAAAGTAAGAACATAAAG
>KV751318.1:13413369-13430876 GCA_001698575.1 Mola mola
CGGTGCAACTTTAAAAAAAAAAAAAAAAACTAACTGCTGTCAAAGAAACTCGAGAGAACAGACACGAAGGCAGAAACAGAAAGTAATGGGGAGATGTGGTGAAAGAAGCAGGGAGCGGGAACAGTTAGACACCACTAAAGGTGTAGGTGTATGTAGGGGAAAACAGAACTGAAAGCAGATTTTAAGATGTTTCCTGAGCATCACTGAGTAAGAACAACATCATAGTCAGGTTTCCATTCAAAGACATTTAAGAGTACAGATTTGAAAAGAGTTTTGCTTCAAAAGCATATTCACCTTAGTGTCTTTCTGTTCACTATGATTAACTAAGATTTGAACAGTAACAAAGGCTAGCGGTGAAGATACATGTATGGGGATATTACTAGGAATCTGCAAATGCTATGATTCAATAACATAGATTATTGCTTTTTTCTTTTTTTCCCTTAAAGAAAAACTAAATGGCAATATATCATAGGTCATTTTCAAACAAAAACAACATACACCATATATCAGTCAATCTTTGACATTTATTTCAGCTGTACTAAGTAAACTGCTCAATTTAGGTGCCCCTGGTCAATAGACTAGTACCATAAGAAACGGCATTACTTATATATAAAAAAAAAAAAAAAAAAACGTGACTTGTTCAGCTCTGTGTAGCTTTTTTGACTTTTGACATCACCTTGTTGTAGATATGAGGGACAGCTGTTTCTGAGAAAAGCTTCCTTGGAGGAACAACACACCGCAGAAAATAATTTTTTGCAATAGTCCCGTGAAAATGTCATGTTTTTTTTTTTTTTTGACCACCCACAGATGTTATGCAGTTATACTGTCATTCTACAGGAAACACACTGGAACACCAGTACCCTCGCTGACCTCATTTTACTCCAACAGTATGAAGAGTATACAGGTGAGAGTCACCACTGTTTCATTTTCCATTTTAGATTTTAGACATTAATATTTCAATAAATTGCTAATTGCAAATTTTCACAACCTATAAGGTTCAAAGATAACATAATCTAAATACAAGTTTTTAAATACTACAAGTATATATAGTATTTAATAACTTATATGTATGTATATATTTTTAGCATGTATGTATGTTGATATAATTAAATTGCTTAGAATTAAAAATATGCTTTTCAATGATGTCATTTTGTATAACTCGTTTATTAAATTAATTTACAGAACATGCTCTAAACAATGATATTAGATATGAAATGTCCTGTGATGGAATATGAGATTTTTTTCATTGCACATCCCTAATATTTAGAGCCAATTCATTGGAATAAGCAGCTGAAGGTCCATATTCTTCAGTTGGTTGCCCTTGAAACACTTTAAAAGAATAGGGCACAAAGAAAAAGGAGCATGCTGACACCTCAAATGGTGGAAAACAATGTCTAAAATGTGGAATTAATTAATATTTGTTGTTTGTATCAGAAATGAGGAATGCTACAGGTTTCTCACCGGTCAACACAGATCAAATATTTTACCTACTTTTCATCTCTTGATGGTCAAGTCACATGTTTCATGCACTTGATTAGTGTTTTCTCTTTTCAGTATTTAATTGTTACAGCAAATCTGTCAACATTAGTCAAACTGAAAAAAAAAATTGCTTTATTTTTCCACTTAAAATGTTCAGTCCAAATCTTAAGTTTTATATCTGCATGTAAAAAATGAAGACACGCAAAGGTTTGAAAGATATTGTTAAACATAGGGTGCCCCGGCTGTCTGCAATGCTTTCTCTACTTTAATATAAGTAGGGTAAGTGCCTAAGAAGATGGAGTATTGTGGAGTTTTTGTTTTGCATTAGCTTAATGACTTTCGAAGGTTATGGTATCTTACAGATGCTAAAATTATGCAAATTACCTGAGATAAAAGATGCTGGTGCAAAGTTATGGCCTGAATGACTTGTTCTTCTTCACAACACATAGTTATATAATTACTGTGTTTAGGAATTGCATGTTGAAAGCATTCTTGACGATCAAGGCAGATGATCATGATGATCTTGATGATCTTAATGATCATGGCTTGTCTTCATGCAGGGTTAAAGACTTCAAATGGACATTACTGGTGATCAGTTTACTCGGAGGTTGCAATGTTAAAAATTAAATCTCTAGAGAGCCAAGAGACGAAGCGAGGGGAGGGTGATTAGGGTCAACATTGGACAGGAACTAGTTCAGACTTCTTTTTTTTTTTCGTTGCTCTGATGGCAGAGCTAGCAAACTAGCGAGTCAGGGCTACCTGTGGGATGAGTGAGCCACCTGAGGGCCATGTCTCTTCTCAACAGTACACTTTTGTTCGATAACTGTTAACTCACAATCGATAGGTTGACCTACAGGACATGAATGGAACGTCACTGCCGGCCTTCACTGATGCCTCCATTTTGAAGAAAAAGAGAATATTATTCTATTATAGATTTTTACCTTGTCCTGAAGTTGGTCAATTACATCGATAACTCCCAACAACAGCACCAACAGAGGGAAATCGTGTGAAGTAGCTCAAGAAGTAGTTCAGTCCCCCTTCTTAGTTGGGATTGTGCCAGGCAGGTTAGAATTATTTTGGTCCCCTTTTTCCCCTCTCACAGCCTTCCTGCAATAGCATAACACTGCACTCCTTCACTGCGTATCCTGACAAGAAGGAATCACTGCCTAAAGGTTGGCAAGCAGTGAGACATGGCCTGTATGCTAATGACAGCACAGGGGGGCAGAGCCGGTGCCAAGCTACATGCCAGTGTGAGTTACAGAGGCGGCAGTTTGCTGAGAGCAGTGGGAGGTCTCTATGTAATCACTTCACTTTGTATTCAACAGACAGTTAGAGAAAAACTGTTTTTTTCAGAAGTGGGGGAGTTGATGCATCAGAAGGGAAAGGAATAAGGACCGGGTATGATGGAGGTTAGAGACGTCATACTGTATGTCACAGCATACTCATTATGGGTGTGCATGTACAGCAGCTATCAAACACAGACAGCAGTGTCTCTGCAATGCTGACATTCGGATTTTTTTAAAAGTCATGTTGTGACAGTGACTCTTTCTAATGTCTTGAAGTTATGCTAAAGAGCAAGGTTAATAAAATCTCACCCATAATCAAATACTGCAGAGGCCACATTTCCTAATGGGGGAGCTTCCCTGCCATGCATCATTAGCATCCGTTCCTACTAATCCCTCTATCCTTGTCTGAGCGAGACTGAAAAGAAACCCCTAAAGCGGCTCACTTTGATTTATCTTTAATAAAACCCCTTTATGGCACTGTGAAGATGATTTGTAATTGTTAAGCCTCTAAAGTAATATGGTGCACTGTGCAAGTTTGGACAAAAGGCTTGTTGGAACAGTCCAGGCAGACAAAAGACTAAAGACATGAGGGGGATAAGTAGCAGGGCGGATGATGTTTGCTCCCAATAAATGGAATTGTGAATGCAAAAATGGAAAATCTGTTCTTTCAGGTCAGGGCCTGCAACTAAAGCTGGTTCCCCAAACAAGCACACAGTATTTTGTTCTTTCAGGGACTTTTGATGATGTAAGTCTTGTGGTAAATTACTGAGGCCTGTGAACGCACACAAAACAATGAATCTTGTTATTCCACCCAGCTTTGTTTCTGTCTGCCAAGCAATGAAATGGCAAATAGCTATTGATCGGGTTGTGTCTGTGTTATGGTTGGGCTAGTGTCAGAAATGTTCGGACAGCTTTTACTACTGGGTGTCGCAAGTGACTCAGTCACTCCCAAACGGTACAAGTGTGGAGTTAGCTGCGCTAAAATCCATCAGAATAACCCTGGTGCAACCTATCCCTGCAGACATTTGACTGACATGTGTCGAAAGTCTAACATCACAATAAAATAAGTAAGATTAAAATAAATATAAAGATTTTAGGCTCTGGCTAGTGAGAGAAGGTGGCAGTAGCTACATTTTAAGTACTCATTAGAACCTTGCACGTTTTTTGGAGATGTTTTACAGTAAAAGCTCTGTCAAGAAAAATACTCATCTTCATCCAATTTTCAAGATCCAAGATCCTATCTCTAAATCTGAGCGCAGTCATCCTGCAGAGGAAACTCGTTACAGATGCTTGCATTCACAACCTTATTCTTTCGGTCACTACCAGAGTAGAGGTGAGACTTGGAATGTCACCTCACCACAACAGACCGGCACAGCGTCCCCATCACTATTGACGCCGCCCAGATCTCTCTCTCAATCTCCTGCTCCATTTTCCCATCACTCGTGAACAAGATCCTGAGATACTTCCACTCCTCCACTTGAGGCAGCAACTGAGACTGATCTGAAACTGAGACGGGAGGTTTTCATGTTTATATACAATGTAATACAGGCACTTCGATGAGGAAAACAGAGCAGTTTAAAATACTCCCCATTCAAAAGTTTTTTCTAACCAATGTGATCAGTGTCACGGGGCACTTTTTCTATATTGTGATGAAATGTAACTACACGCGATCACTGAGTTGAGAGTACATAGTGCTGCTTAATGTGTCAGATGTCCACAAGAGCAAACTCTGATGAAGAGTTGCCACAGGTCATGATGTCTAACATTATGTTCCATACTCGAACATGACTATGAAGCCAAATTTTGATCTCCCTTGTTTGTCCTGTTAAAAGATACAGAAGGCTATAAAGACTAAATTAACGCTTCCTATATCCGTTTAAAATTAAAAGCTTTTAATTTCAAGGCTTTTACTCTGAAACATTTACAAGAAACTGTCGTAGAAAATCCAATTTCAAAAGCACATTTTTTTAAATTATTATTCTCAGGTCTATTCAAATCATATTTGAATGCCATCAGTTCATATATATGTACATATAAATATATAGATAGATATTTATTGCTCTGGCTTACTTTCCAAGTACATCAAAGCAGACACTGGGGCAAATTCTGAAGAACTAGATGGGTTGCAACTGACCTGGTGACATAGTGGGATTTCATAGAAAGCAGTGGAAGATGTGGGTACAGCTAGGCTACTTTTCTTTGCACGCTGCTTCTTCAACACACAACCCAAATTTATTTAAATGGTCAAAATGGTTTCATGATTATGATGCATGCACCATTAATGATTATAGAGATCCAACAATCACCCATGAATTGAAATAAATTGAATTTATATAACTCCTGGACAGCAACCAGCCTTTCATGTGAATGTGCTGTACTTGGCGAGAACAACATTTACACAGATGTGCATGTTCAACGTAATGTCGTAAGGCCCTCTGTGTATAAGAAATGAACTTGGGCTGATGAGGGGATCAATTTGTTTTGTCCAGTCCCATATTCAAGCTTAATGAAAATCGTATTTTGTGAAATACCCTCAGAATGTAAAGACCTATACGGACTACTAACGAGAAAAATAAATAACATGAAAATAGCCTTGTTAACATCAGGCATTGATGTAAAGAAAGCATGTCAGATGTAATGAGATGAAACATGGGATCCAAGCAAATACAGACTTGCGTGTGACATGTTGACAATTACGTGGATGGCTAGAAATGCTGAGCAAATAGAGACAGATCTGGATGCTTGATGATTAATTGTCATCCCCTAGCTCAGTTGAATGCAGACCTTCATTTATATGGTAAGCAGCTAAATTCAATCCAAGCACTTGTCTTTTGCTGTCATCCCATCCCCTCTTATTGAAGGACTCATCTGCATTAGCCGTCATCCTTCCATATTTGAGTTTTTAACCTCTTCTCTACTTTCTCTCTTCGCTTGTGTGTCAGTAAACTATCACTGTTTTGAACAGTGGTCAGATGGAGAGGAGGGAACCGTATGCAAAACTTACCATCTAATTGGCTTCCTATAGTGTTACCAGACTCTTCAGCTGTGAGTGTCATGGCGTTTCACTCACGCCACATGTTAGTGGCCACGCCACTAACATGTGGCGTGGCCTGTGGGAGTAAGAAGGGCACACTGTGGCATGACTTTGTAAATTCTGGTGTAATTTCCATCACTGTGTCCCTGCAATTGCTACTTACTCTACATAAACACACAAACAGACCTATACAGAAGTTAAACCCATGTACCACTGAGTGTAAAGTGACCAGTATGGCCTTCAGCACAGTAATGAATCAAATCACATTAACCAGTGAGGAGTTAATTACACACAATGAATTGATTCTGTCAAGGTTAAAATAATGATACCATGCCAGTTGTTATTAATCTGCCAAAACAAAATGTGTTCACTCATGACTGTGTGCATCTGTGAGCACGATGTGCATGCACAAATAATAATTGTTGACTTAGTACTGTAATCTATGCAGCAATATGCAGCCACACTTTTGCTTAATGTGACTTTAATGCAAACGTCTTTAAAGCCAAGAGCAATCTCAAAAAGTCCAGATATATATTTCCACATTTTTCAAAAATAGAAGAAAAATGTTTCTCAAACCTTTAGCCAGACACAGCAAATGAATCCCAACACATGAAATCACAAACCAATAAGAAAAGTGGTATTTAAAGCCAGTGCAAGATGTGGGTGAAAAGATAAGAGAGGAACAGGAAAACAAGAAAAAAAGGACAGTCACAAATGTAGACATTAAGGTTGCTCCAAACCTATAAATATGTTAGAATTTTGATTAAAAGTGATTATTCATACATTAATAATCTGCTGCTTAACCCCCAGTATCCCAACCCTTAGGATTTTCAAATTTAAATTGCTTGATGTTTGCACTCTAAATAATGAATAGCAGTCTTCCTGCACACCACCTTTGATATGTTAAAGCAGTCTGACTCACCAACTGGCAGCAGCATCTGAACCACACTCGCTTTACCTTCTGGAAACCGCCTAAAGGGAGAGGGAAGGAGATCAACGGAGGGAGTAGGAGGCTGGTGACAAAGGTGAGAAAGTACAAGTCTGACCCCCCCACAGAGAGAAATGTATGAGATGGGGGACACTACAGGGGAGCATGACATGACTTGCATACTCGTTCGGACCCACTTATGCATGATTACAATTGAAAATATACTGGAGGGGCTGCAAAACTCCTAAGGACAGCTCGGCAGAGTAACTCACTCTGTGTGAATATTTTGAGAGGTTAAGCTGAGATCAGGTTCACGCTGTAAAACGATACTTGAGTTCATATCATACAAGTGGATGTCTCTGAGGAAAAGCTTGACCCCTGGACTCAGCGCTTTATTTTCACTTTATGCTCTTTCTACAGAAGACAAGAGCAGCCAACATTTTCATAAGAACTCCTAGATTTTTTTTTCATTTTTTGTTGACTTCAAGATGTGCACCTAAGCGGGATTGTCATATTGCAGGACATGCACTGTGAATAAGTAAGCAATGTTTTCCACTAGCAGGTACACACTCCAGTGGGGGAGCTAGTTTGGGACACACATAGTGGAGGGGGGTAGAGGGCCTCACAGCAGCTGCTCTTTCTAGTGGATAGCTAATTATCATGCTAGGCAACAATAACTATTGTAAACATGAAAAATGACAATGGATCAGAGGAGACATTCAGTGTCAGAATGATCATCTGGGATTTATGTTTCTCAAAAGGCACTGCAGTAAGTCTCCCACAAGTCGTAACGTAACTTGTGCAGGCACCTAAGCTGGAAATGCTCCACTGCAGCGGCACAGCTGATTTTGAGAGGGGTGCATCCGGAGGGGTGTGAGTCATATTCTGTTTTGTATACATGACAGCGAATTGAAAGCTTTTGAAACAATGGTTCAGTGGTGGAAGATAAAGGAGATGGTGAACGTTGGCCTTAGGGAAAATGGATGTCATTGAGAAATGTTTGGGTTTTATGGCACATTTCACTGTATAAACAAGGTTACACTAAGTCATAGAAGTGTATCTGTGTTTCGGTTGAGAGGAAGAAGGGAAGACATTTTAAGCACTCTCACGTCTTCAATATTTACAGACACAACTACCACATGGTTCAATGAGCAAAGCCATAAGTGGGGGAGAGGAACAGATGTATTCACTTAGTATATTATGTAATAAAAATACAAAACTCTTTGTTTGGATAGAAATATATAAAAAAAAAACCAAGTTGTTCACAAGAACAACCTCTTTAAATACCTTAAGCATAAAAATACACATGGACCAGCCTGCTATAAAAGCCTTTTTGAATTGAGTATTTAAATATATTGACATGTCTAATTTGAGAGGTTATCTCAAAGCCAAGGTTGATTTAAATACTTGTGCAAAGTGCCCTACAAAAAAGGTTTGAAATGATTGGTATTTAATTAGGAATAATATAAACATTATGATGACCTGCTGATGCATGTCAAAAATTCTTCTTTCAATGAAGCAATGGACCGTTTGACTACTAGATCAGTATATCAGGTGTAAACTACATGAAGCACACAATATGAAATTTTTTTTTTAAATGTAAAATTAGTTGTATCAGCCATAAGAAGTATCAAAAAATCTTAGTGGACATCCCTACTTCTTTCTCTGATAAAATATAAATTTTAGATGACTAAAATTATTAACATGGTGAAAATAAACAGTATTATGTAAGCCAATTTGCAAAAAGTGGTGGTGCTTTGCTTCCTTGATTTAATGCATTTGTTTGTACAGTGCAAGTTTTTGGTGACATCATTCTTTGCTATATCAGAAAAATGTTGCATTGTCAGTTTATTTTTTCAATACTGTGCATACATACAGTATGTCCACCATATCCGGGCGGAAGATTAAACCAGAGGCGCTGATGTGAGACGCGTTTATCAAAAATTCAATCAGGATGATCCCCAGGGCTCAGACGTATCTAGATCCTATATTTTGCAACTTTTATTTCATTACTTAAAGATGTGGGACTATAGAAACTCTCATCTTACATTTTTCAAAAGGGACTTAAGAAACATGATAAGAACATTTCAAGAAAATTCCACGGCGGTCAGATATTTGAGCACAAAAGACAACGTGCAAAATTAAGTATTAAGATAAGAAGTTATTCATTAATAGTGCAACATGTGCCTGTTGAACTCAACAATACAGTAAACAGGAAATCATTTTCAATACTGTAGTGACATTAATCAGTTACTCAGCTTTGTGCTGTTTGACAAAATTTCAGAAGATGATGATTACTATTTACTGCAGTATGTAACTTGTAACTTATTTGCATTTTGAACTCAAATCGCAGGGTTTTCATGTTTATTTACATACTCAATGAGAAAGGAGAAGCTGAATTCATGCGCTGCAGATCGTGACTCAAATTTTGTTTCGTTTCATTTCGTTTTCTGCCGCTTAACCGGGTCCGGGTCGCGGGGGCAACAGCCTGAGCAGGGAGATCCAGACGCACCTCTCCCCAGCCACTTCCACCAACTTCTCCGGGGGGACACCAAGATGTTCCCAAGCCAGCCGGGGGATATAACCTCTCCAGCGTGTCCTTGGTCTGCCCCAGGGTCTCCTTCCAGATGGGCATGCCCAAAACACCTCCCCAGGGAGACGTCCAGGACGCATCTTGCATGTGACGAACCACCTCAACTGGCTCCTCTCAACACGGAGGAGCATCAGCTCTACTCTGAGCTCCTCCCGGATGTCCGAGCTCCTCACCATATCTCTAAGGCTGAGCCCATCCACCTGTGAAGGAAACTCATTTTGGCCGCTTGTATTTGCGATCTCATTCTTTCGGTCACTACCCAGAGCTCATGACCATAGGTGAGAGAGTTGGGACATAGATTGACCCCTAAATTGAAAGCTCTGCCTTCTGGCTCAGCTCTCTCTTCACCACAACGGACCGCTTCAGCATACACACCACTGCTGACACTGCCCCAATCTGTTTGTCAATCTCCCGATCCATTTTCCCCTCACTCGTGAACAAGACCCCGAGATACTTGAACTCCTCCACTTGGGGAAGCGATTCTACCCCGACCCGGAGTGGGCAATCCACCCTTTTCTGGCTGAGAACCATGGCCTAAGATTTAGAGGTGCTGATCCTCATCCCTGCCGCTTCACACTTGGCTGCAAACCATCCCAGTGCGAGCTGGAGGTCACTGTTCAATGAGGCCAACAGGGCGACGTCATCTGCAAATAGCAGAGACGGAATCCGGAGGCCACCGAACTTCACTCCCTTCACCGCTTGGCTGGGCCTAGAAATTCTGTCCATAAACATTATGAACTGAACCAGTGACAAAGGGCAGCCTTGGCAGAGACCAACCCTGACTGGGAACGGGTCTGACTTACTGCCGGCAATGCAAACCAAGCTCTGGCTCCGACAATACAGAGATCGAATGGCCCGTAACAAAAGGCCATCTACTCTACCCCATACTCCCGGAGAACCCCCCACAGGACACTTTGAGGGACACGGTCATAAGCCTTCTCCAGATCCACAAAACACATGTGGACTGGTTGGGCAATCTCCCAAGCCCCCTCCAGTACCCTCGCGAGAGTATAGAGCTGGTCCAGTGTTCCACGGCCAGGACGAAAACCACATTGCTCCTCTTGAATCTGAGGTTCAACTAACAGCAGGACTCTTCTCTCCAGCACCCTGGAGTAGACCTTCCCAGGGAGGCTGAGGAGTGTGATCCCCCAGTAGTTGGAACACACCCTCTGGTCCCCCTTCTTGAAAGGGGCAACCACCACACCTGTCTGCCACTCCAAAGGCACAGTCCCCGATTACCACGCAATGTTGAAGTCTTTTACCATAGTGATATTTAATTATATCTGTTATAAACTGGTGAATGGCTTATGAAAATTATGGGCATTTACCTGACAAAAGGTATTCTTAACGGATCACTACAACAAATAGTATCCAGCCCAAGGCTAATTCAATATTTAAATCATATACTTGAATACAATGTAATATTTCCACAATCAAATGTTAAATTATAAAAATGAATACCTGGTGGTTATATGCCTCTGCACAGCAAAGCAGACAATGAAAGTACAGATGTGGGTCAAGAAGAAGGACTGGGGTGGTTTTCAAAGGTGTAGGTCCGTGTTTGTAATAAATTAAGTAAGTAAATTAAATGTATGGGGGTCGAATTGTTGAACAAAATAACAACAAGTAAAGAAGGATAAACTGCTTGCCATAAAATGGAAGAGCAGGAATACAGTTGAAAATTAAAGTTAGAATAACAACTACGATAGATACGGTGACCATGACCTTTGACCTATGACCCCCAAAATCGAATCATTTCATCCTTGAGTGAGAGTAAACACACACTACAAAATTTGAAAAAAATCGTACTCTAAGTGTAAGTGTCCTCACAGGAATGAACAGAGGGACAACCCGGAAACATGGATTCTCCTGCCCAGGCTGTTGCTGGCGCAGAAGCAAAAGCATTTATTTTGGAAGTGTGCTTTGTTGTGTCCTGTCTTCCTGTCAAGTTTCCTACCGTGTTAATTACCTGGACCTGTGTCCTGTTATCTCCCTTTCCCTTGTGTACATAAGCTGTGTGTCCCCGTCCTTCTGTTCCAGATCGTCTTGTACAGTGACTGTGGTCGATTTGCTAGTAAAAAGGGACAAGGGGGGAAAAGAAAACAGACAACAACACACAACACATTTCAGTTCCAACTTCACCTATGATGGGGTGATTAGCCACTTAATTGTGACAGCTGCTCGTCAAAAAGGGGCAAAAAGCATAAAAACTGGTTTCTTTGTTTCTCACAAGCTGATTAATGTTAAGAAACGTGTTGCTTATTATAGGAATTTGGAACAGAAAATAAATAAGGTTGAGTGAGGATTGTAGTGCTGTGAAAGAGTTGGCTGTGGTTGAAACTTGAGCTTCATGCCTTCTCTCATATTCTTTTGTACAGATCCTATGTTTCCGCAATGGGCTGCACATGCTGCAACGGGGATATCAGGGATGTTTAAAGATTCAGTAGGATTTCCTGAGGGATGGCAAGTGGTTGACGTCATGGATGGATGGAAGTTTGAAAAGCATTGATGCATTGAAACATTTTCAGCTCTGTTTAAGCAATTCAAGAGTTACTGAAAGTACTCAATCAACTCTCTCTTTTTTAATTTTCCTCCTTTGTTACTCTGTCTCTGTCCCTCTCTCAGCTGTGTTTTCTAATACTTTGGCTGGGGGAAATGATGTGGAGAGGCAACAAATGATAGGAGGGACAGTCCCCCATCTGTTGGCTGATGCATTATTGATCCCAGGCTCCCACCTCAGTGAAAAGTGACGGTTTCTGTGGGTGGAGTCAGACAGGCCAAACACACTGATACAACAACACATGACTTCACAAAATCTGCTTGAGCTTGTACATGCAGCTTGTACACAAACAAGCTCCCAAGGTTTGTCTACCTACTGTTACTTTCTTCAGTACATGTGTGACACTTAGATTAAAGATATTAGATTAGTAATAGGGATGTAATAATTCTGCTTAATTAGGGCCTGTGTTAGTCCATTTTGATACAAACAGCATCTGAAACTGCAGATGATGGATGAGGCTGGCAGACAGTTTTACACACTAGCAAATAGCTATTCAAGAGGCAAAATTGTGCCGGGAGTGATGCAGGCAAATTAGACAGCACGTTAATGATGCTGAGGATGTGACCATACCACAACATGCTGTACCTGTCCCCATCTCCAGCCTTTCTACAGCAAACGGATGAGTTTATAAACAGTGGAGGACAGTCTGCTTCCTGAGGCAAGTGTGTGTGTGTGTGTGTGTGTGTGTGAGAGAGAGAGAAAAAAGTGCTATCCACACAGAGGCATGTATTTGATGTGTGCAGTCTAAAAACATCCCAGTGATGAAATACAAGGCAGGTGACATGTTATAATCATACGTTTTGTTGGTGTGTATATTTGAACACTGTAAAACATGAAACAAATCACGTACAGCACAGTTCATGTTCATGTTTTTACGGCTTCCTTGCTCTCTCTCGTGTGTCGAGTTCAGGTCCGACCACAGAGGGGTCAAAAATATCAACGATGTTGATATCAATCAACCTGCAAGACATGACCTTACTGAGACTGATAAATGTGTGGAAATTGTGAGATTCCAGACAAAGGCTGAAACCATACATTAGCCATGATAGTAAGCGTATCTATAGAATAACTGCGCCAGTCACAAAATTAGTTGTTTAATTATGGTAACTTGTTGAGTGTAGAAAAGACTTGTGTCAACCTGTCAGCATGAAGTGTAGTTAGTTTATATCTGTTGAGTACTGACAGCTCCGACAGGAAATGACAGGAGATAAGCCGAAATTATTAATTTTTCATTGATTAATTTATAACATACTTTAAAGAGCTTTTAATTAGCTTTTGGGATCGATTCAGAAATGCTTGCTTCATGGTTTACATGACAGTGGGAGAACCTGGAGAACAGGGCGTAAAACCATATGATAGACATCCCTGGCTACTGACGGCAGCAGAACACAAAGAGAGCTGGAGACACCCAACAATGTCTCAGTGTTTCAAGATGCAGTTTTGCTTTAATCTTCCTAATGTTTCAAGTCTTCTTCTTCTTCTTACGTGGTCCTCTAGCCCCAAGCATAGAAATTAAGGCTAGATGTTTCTTTCTCTTCTTTGATTGACTTGTTTATTCTCAAGTTTCCTGAGAAGCTTCCTGAGGCAGGCTCTCTCAGGTTGTCAATGTTTCTTTTCATCTAGCAGATCTTCTTCACCAGCATCTTTGTGCTCTTTGCTAAGGAACTTTCTTTCAGCTGTTGGTGTTTCACATAGAGTTCTCTCAAAATCCTGGAGTTAAAAAAAAGTTTCCTCGTTTTGATCTCACAATGCAGCTGCTTCTTCTCTGAGTCAGCTGTCTTCTGCTGAGTTCCTAATTCTCCTCTCACAGAGCTTCTTGCTCTGTTAATGCCAATGTCCTTGTACATGAATACCTCCTTTTCTGCAACTCCATTACTTGGTGGAGCTTCTCCTCCTGCTCCTTTAGATAAGGTTGTACTTTTTCTAATGAGGCTTTTTATGCTGCAGGTCGTTTTTGAACTGCTTGATTTGCTGGACTATGGAGATTGTATCTTTGGACAATAAAGGTCTTTATATTTAAATATATAGTATTCATTGTACAAGAGAACAGAAACAGGTCCACTGCAGTATATAGAGGTCCACGAAGAGGGAGACATGGCGCCTTTAAGAGATTTATTTAGAAAACGTTAAAGAGCACATTTAGAGCATTACAATATCCTACATAGGGCCCTCAAATGTAAATTGTCTTATATGTATATTTCTGCTATTAAAATCACCAGATATTTGAGGCCCTTTGTTGTTCAGTGTAAACAGACAGACTATTAGTAATAAAGACAAATTGAGACATTTTCTTTCTTCACCACCTATTAGTATTCAGGTCTAGTGTGATGATTTTTTAAGACTCTTTCCTCTGTTCTTGGTGCAGGTGGAAAAACAGAGGATGGGAGGAGTGCACATTTCTTTCAGTTACATTCTCTGGACATGATTCTCCATTAATCGCATCGCTCTCTCTCTCTCACACACACACACACACACACACATATCAATACACAGTTTATTTCTCTTTCAACAACATTCCCCTTCCTTTTCCCCTTATTGTTATAATGGAACTCTGTAAATAAGGCTATTTCAAGTTGAACAAGCTGCAGGATGAATTACGTATATAGGCTCTATGACTCCGAGCAGTGATGTAATGGATTTTTTCCTCTTTATATTTTTCCCCAGCCTAAATTCATGTGTTATGTATTCTGCCAACCAATGCATGTAAGTGTATGAAGTGGCAATGTAGAGTAGAGGAACAAAGGATTCGATAAAAAAAAAGAGGCCTAGTGCGTAGGAGGCTAATAAACTCAGCGCCTCTGTTGGGCAGAGGAGAGATAACTTTGTCCTTGGCTCGCTCATAACCTCATCAGAATCGCTCAATGAATCATGGAGTGCCATAACTCATGGCAGGGGCAGCTGTGATACTGTTAAGAAATACCCTTGGCGCAGAGAGGCGAGCTGCATCTTGAAACTGAGTAAAGAAAACATGGGGAGGAAAGGACATATAATACAAGAGCATCAACCTGCACTCAATTCTTTCATATATAGTTTTCCCAAACCAATTACTCGATATGCGATAAACACAAACACCAAGAATGAATGCTGAGCAGGTGAAAAGGTGATCTTCCTACTATTGCACTCTTCAACCTGCCATTTTTTGGTATTTTGTATTTCTCCTTCATTTTCTGATAAGAAAAACATCAACAACAAAAACAAGTACAGATGCTTTTGGGTTTGGGGGTTGGTAACAATTTCAAAATGGAAAGTAATAGTAACTATTACTTTTAACAGTTTCATTTTCATTTTTATCACACATGGATTGAAAGCAGCAGAAAATAGCTGATGGTTCCCAATTAACTCTCAGTATCTGTGTCATTCTGCACCATAATTAAAAGAACACACAGCTAAACCCGAAAATATGTATGCTTGAATAAAATATTCGAAAACCTTTAAGGTCACTGCATTTCTATACACATACACTCATAGATAATGTTCCTTGTCAAGACATTCAGGCTTAACTTGTCTCAGACTACCTCAGTCGGGGCTGAGCTCCTAGTTGTGGATGGGAACTCCCCAGTAAACAGACTTACATTGTGAATTAACAGGATTAAATGTTTTAAGAGGCTTGTCAGGTAAACCTGAAACTGGCTGCCTAAACACTGAGGCTGACTCTGAGCTACTTTCGGCCACTTTGAAGTCTGTAACTCTCATCCATAACTGGCATATGAGAGAGCAACACGGCTCCAGTAGAGTACTACAACACTGCGATTTGGCAGGCACCAATCTCAAGCACATGAAATTGTGCACCTCTGCACTAAAAGTAACAGTTGAAAAATATGCAAACTCATATTTTAGACAATGAATGTTTGACATCTTTTCGGATTTCAATTTTGCAGAGTTTCACCGAAACATCACTTCTGCGTTTCAGTTTATAATGTTGCAGCTAGAAGACCAAACCTTAAAGAAATACAAAACACCCGTTTGAAAGGGGCTAAAAGAATGTTCCAGAATGCACAGTATGGATTTACACAATAACAATGATAGATAAAGACAGTTTAAATAACCGTATACTATAGAAACATAGAATCTAAATGGATTTAGAATTAATTGACTCACAACAGATTAAATGATCACCCTCAACTGATAAAAAATTTAAGTGGAGGGTGGAATAAGGTAACCAAAAAACCTTTTGTGTGCCTTTGAGTTCAGAGGAATGAGCTGTAGGATGCAGCAGGTTGGAAGGTGTGTTTCTGGAGGCAAACGGGACCACATGCTTCCAAATGAAATCTAAATTTTTGGGGAGTGGTGTCAGATTTTTAATAAAGTGCCCCATATTCCTGAGTCTTACTGAAAGTTGGTTAAATTTCCCACAGTTGCAATGTTTAGCCAAACTGTTATCTAACAGTCACACCACCCTTACTTTTTTTTCGACCCTATTACAAACAAGATAGGGACATTTGAATGATACCAGATTGTGTGGATGTACAATATTATTTATTGTTTAATCAATGTTAGTCGGAATTCCTCCTCCACAAAAGGTGTGTGCAACTGCTTTGTGTTGTTGATGTATGCAGAAGAAAAGAAAAAAAAAAAAGGTGATACTCTAGAAGATGGTGGAGCAACATTTGCAGTTTGGTTACTCCAGTGTTTGGATGGGCATCAAAATGAAAAGCAAATGGTTCCATTAGGCATACATGATGCTTAAGCACCCTGTGTGGATAATTAATAATAATGATTTACCTGTCAAATCCCTTCTATGGTGCTGCTACCAATTCAAATCACTGCCAAAATGAATAATGTAGTATATTAATAACACTGAAACACAGGCCCTGTTTCCACCAAGCAGAATGAATCAGTATAGTTCAGTACGGTACGCATTTTTTTTTTTTGCATTTGTCAAAAATGCACCCTTGATAAGCAAACCCTACTGTGCCAGTTCTGTCACCCTTTGCTTGGGTTAACAACCAAAGCTAAACTGTAACATAAAGAGTTGTGTAAACCTACTGCAATCCACTGATTTGTCAACACAATTGTCACTTTCCTGCGATGGTTAGCCTGTCTTGCTCCTCACAGCTTGCAGCCTTTTTCCAGACAGAGCTTGTCTACTTTTTGATAAACAGCCACATGCCAACAAGAAACAGCAGGAAATACTGGATGTCCTCCATTCTTTCCTTTTCTGTTGCTACAGTTTATTCATCCGAAACACTGTATTGCATTTCTATGATGTCACACTACATAGGTAGCTGGCGCGGTCAAGATACCGTGCCCACCAGATTATTGCACGGTCGCCTGTGGAGATGCACACCTGTAGTGGGCTTACCGCTGTGTGCCATAATATACCGAACTGTACTGAACTGATCTCACCCGTACTGCTTGGTGGAAATATGGTCAAAGGTGCTTCAGGAGAAATTTCACTAGCTGGGATACTTAACGTGTAATGCTAGATGAATTTTGAGTCATGGAGACTTGTGGTTTCCAAATATTTGCAAATTATGTCTCTGGAATAAGTGTGCAAACATAGTTTATTTTGTATCCTACCCAAAGTAGATGGGAGAAACATAACATAGAAGAAAACATCTAGCTGAAATTGTTAAACTGAATGAACCCTTTTCCTAGAAAACTGTTTATAATGACTATATAAATAA
>KV751318.1:13430909-13447758 GCA_001698575.1 Mola mola
TCTCCCCAGAGCTTAAACAGTGACACATTTGCTACTTCCCTGATCGGATCTTTCTTTACATTATTAATGCCTCGCCAAGGAGAGGGACGTGCCTTCAACTAGTATCAAAGGCCTGTGCAGACACAGCACTTCCTCATTTATTAACAAAATGACTCGCAGATCGAGGCTGCACATCACACACGGAATGCAGAGAACATTGCCAGGATCAAACTGTGAGAAGGAGGGAAAGTCTGAGCATCTCCACTAAATAAGTCTGTCCCCCCCATGTCCGCCTATTTTCTCTTTAGATTTATATTTGCTTAAGGTCCTCTGTTTTCACTTGCTAGGTGAAAATTAGAGATGGCGATGTCCATGATAATAATGACAAGGATAACGATGTGTGATGTGCATGCATCCAAGATTCGGAAATCTATATTATACCAGTGTTGGCAGGTGTTTGATTAAAAGATCTTCTCCCTCATTTTGCTGGACATGCTGACAAAAATTCCATCATAATCTATTATTAACATTAACATCATCTAGAACAGTAAGATGCACTGATAGCGCTTTCACACCGACACAACTTTGGCTCACAGTAAGAACTTTTTAGGTTCGGAACCTGAAAAATTGGTTTGCACCAGAACCAAAAAATAGCTGGTTCTTCCTTGTGAACCATCACGTCTCCGTTGACGTTTCAGTGATGTTTTCGGCGGGCTCATCTTATTGTCAGAAAGGAGAGATCAACATGGGTTGGTTTCCGTCAGACATTTAACAAAAAGAAGAGGAAGAGACAAACAAAGAAGGACAGAGACCTATACATCTATTTTGAAGAAAGTTGTTCAGTGGTCTGCAGAGGAAACACAATGTTTGATTGCTATTTGGGCATCCCCCAGCTTCTTCTGAAACTCAGGGATGTCGAGTTGTCTGCCTTTCTTCTGAAGGCAGACAAGTTGACAAGGGCCAAATTAGCGTCAAATGTTTAAAAATGCGTTGCACATTAAGTAACGCCCTCCGATGGTGACTTCCACCTTGGAAACTTTGATTCCACTTCGACCAGTCTGAACATGGGGCTGGCTCACTAGAGAGCACAAAGGTTTTCAGGTTTTTTTTATATTGAGGTCAAATTGTGGCAACACATACTTAGAATATGAAGGAAATGCTCCCTGTTTGAAATAAACATTTGATATGTAAATATTCTCATTAGAATTTAAATTCAGAATAGAGGTCTGTAGGTCAATTCATTGAGTAAGGGCTGCTGGAATGAGCTGTTACTGTTCGAATGTGAATTTTTACATTTTTAGTGTTAATTTCCCTCCTTTCGGCTTGCAATTTGCCCCAGCAAACCCCAGTACACAGTAATGGCAGACTAAGAGAACTGATTGTGGTTTGTGACTGGCTGTTACTGTGAAAGGAGTAGCATAGCTCCTGATAAATGTGTGCGCATAAGAAGTGTGTACTAAAGCAAGATTAGTATTAATAATTAATATTCGTTCTTTAAGATAACCGTAGGTCAACAGAGAGTTGACTACAATGCAGGCAACGAGCTGACAACAGTGTGGTCAAAGCATAACACTCATTCAGTGAATGGCTGATGTACTCTTTACACATCTTACAGTATAATATCACAAAGTGATGCCTTCCTTCTTTTCATCAAAGGGCTTAATTATGCTAAAGCTTAGTTAAAGGTTGTGGTGTGTGTAGTCAAATGACCATGAGGATATTTTTGTTTGTATAAAAATATGACTTTATCCTGAAATATCCACAGCCATAGCAGGTTAGTCAGGAAGCCACCACATTAAAACTACATTTTGCTATAATCTTGGTTCATTCGCTCAGAGAAAATAACTCACTAAATGAATCACCCCTGCTCCATGTCTGAGAATTGTACCAACAAATATTTCAAAAAGCTACCATCTACCATACAGCTTTGAAACAAGGAATAGTGACAATAATGGTCTGCAGCACATTGCAGTAGCTGAAGCACATTTTCGTTGTGAATAAAATTAGCCCTGCATATATCACATAACATTCATATCAAATCACTAATGTTGAATTTTCATCACATAGGGAACCTCACCGCTGCACTTCGGATTACATCTTATTATTTTCCAATCTTCACCTTGCACATTTGCAGAAAAACCAACGTGACATCCAAAGCATTTAAACAAGGATGTAGTTGGGTCATTTCTAAAGTCAAGTTTGCAGTCGATCACTTATGTCAGTGACAAATTTTACAAGTTATTTTGCTGTTCTTTTGATGCAATGCAGAGTCTTTGTAATAAAAGCTCTGCAGTGGTTCACTTTGTAACATTACTGCACCCTTAAATTTGTTGAAATTAAGGAGCAAATTAATCATAAAAAAGTAAACTCTATTTATGGTTAGTTGAAAAAAAAACAACAGGAATGTGCAATAGGAACTGCAGAACTACATTAAGTTGAACATAGGAAGCATTTAAAATGTCATATCTTAAAATGGCCACATATACTGAGTAAATTCATTTTTCTATGATGTAGCAAGAGCTCAGATCAAGGCAGCGCAGGTCATCGTTTAAATTTTAAATTTAATTCCAATTAAAGTGACGACCAAGAAATCCGCAGCATTGCAAATGTTCAACCTTTAACATAACAGGGAGACTGTAAATGAAGTTTTATCTCATCCCTGTAAATTATTTCACTGTTCCTATCAGAGGTCAAAGCAAAATGTGCCTCCTGTGATAACATCCATAATGTTAAAAAAAATATATCACACTGAGAGAGTGGCACAGCAGCATTTTCTATGGCTCGGAGTGCTTTACCCTTTAAGGGTATTATGGAATTTAAATACGAATATGAAAGCTCTCTGAAGGTGACATAAACAGTTTGAAGTAGACGATAAACCTTAGCCAATGCCTGGATGACAGCTGAGAGGTTCTTGAGCTAACAGAGCGATTCACAACATTAAAGCTAATTAGGGCCTTATAGTTACCCAATTAAAATAAATGATTGCTTGAAGAAATACTGTGGGAAAACTACATACACTGCTCAGAGCTCTGTAAACACAGTTTATAGCTTTGGTTTCCTGCGCTCCCCTGCAGATCCCAAATTTAATTTAGATGCAATGAGTGAGCCTAATTCAGGAATATCTTTACCAGAGGTTCTCACAGAGCAAGTTCCCAGGTGGTGCTACAGTCTTTTTACAAGGAACATAGTTCAGCAACTGCTGAAAAGGATGTGTCGATATGCATCTGAGAATTTTTACAGATTTAATTAACAAGAAGACATTACGGAGTTTTTCTTACTGAGTGGACTTTTTGGCTCCCTGTTTGCCATGTGATCACCTCATCATTCTCCAACAGTACTGGGGATAGCCCTCAGAGCATGGACCAGATCATACTGGTAGCTTTGGTTGTTTTGTCAGCCTCAGAAGTCTCGTTAAGACCACAATATGCACCACAAACACTATGGAACTGGCAGAGGCGTGAAGTCAAGCCTCTAGGCATCTTTAACTTTGACTCACTCAACAGCGATTTAGTGACATTAAATGCTGTGTTGTTGATCGGCTGATTTAATGCAATAGAAATGGTCACCTTGGTTAGTTCTTTTTGGCACTTTTTCCTCTAGTCGTTTTCCTTTTAGTAATTTTATTGCCCAAGGGTTGGGTTGTGATTTGAAACTAACACACAGAATGTGATTTCCCTTGGACATTCTGTCTAAAAATGTGCAGATAGTTTTGGAGGGGAAATAACATCTTTACAAGAACAAAAGGGGCTCAGCCTAAGACCGACCCCCTGAATAGAGGAGGTGTGCAACTAAGGCCTTGTCCACACATGAAAGGGATGTTTTTTTAAACAGGGTTTCTCCTCCATTGTTAGTTATGAAGAAATTTCATCCACAGAATTACTGTTTTGTTTTTTTTCTTTTTTAAATATCCCAGACCTCACGGAAAAGCTAATATATATTCTGAAGCTCAATAGGTCAATAGGACTCATTTACAAACTAAAAAGCAAAGTGTGCAGGCAACCCTGTTTTCGAACTTGTCCCACTAGCCGCAGATCTGACCGGGTCTTATTCATGTGTGTTGAATACATAAATTGACAAGATGGACGACTTGAGAGCTTCCCAAAATGGGAGCATCATGTTTGCCCTCTGATGGCTGGCTCCTGAATAAGTCATAAGCCCCAACTGGCCTGTTATTTTAGGTAAAACTTGAAACTTTGGCCAAACTAAAATGTCAAAGTAGGCTTCCTCAAAAAATGAATAAATAAAATGTAAAAAGTTGACTTGGTTTTTTGATAAAGTGTGCAAAAAGAGGTACTTTATGTTGCCTAAAGTAACCTTACCTGACAAAAATGTAAATTACAAACTGTAAACAAGATTTTTGTTCAGTAGAAACACTTACATGCACTTTGTAAAGTGACCTTGCATGGCACAAACACACACTCACTGTCTTTATTCAAGAACTTTACATGGCAATGTAAAAACGTTAGCATGTCCATGTGCTAATGAAGTCTGGGAGTCCTCCTGGAACTTATGTTGCCACTCAGATGGTTTTGAGGTGCCAGGGATGCATAAGTTAGCACTAGTGGGCTAACATTAAAGCTAGCTAGTAGGCTAAGGTTAGCCCGCTAGCATCAACAGCAGAGCTAGCATCACACTTCTCATGCTTGTCGAGCTGAATTGCACAGAAACAACACATTATGTTTTGTCAATTCGACACAAGACGTGGCTTTTGTTGGATTCACCCTGCTGTTGTGTTCCCTTCCTCCTCGTCAATGACATCAACAACATGTTATCAGATGCTGCTTCATAACTGTAGTGCTCCCACAGTTTGCAGCAAACACAGTTTCTTGTTTTATTCAATGTAGAATGCTCTTATACAGGTTTTTGGTCTTTTTTCGCCTGTGATACTTTTCAAATTTGTGTTCACTTTTCAGCTCCCTGTCTGTGTTCTGCCATGTATGTTCCGTTCAGCTCTCTCTGCGGCAGTAAGTATTAAAATATTTGAGTGAAACTATTTTAATAATTGATTTTCTTTATCTATTTTATCGAGTTGTTGTTGCAGCCCTGGTTCAGTTTTAATTAGTTTTTGGCTACCGTGCAAGTGACATCACAGGCACAAGATATCAGCATATCCTTGATATTTTGGCCTAATTTTTCTAAAATAAGAATCGGCAACAAGTCGTCCACATTAATTTATGTCAGCAATTGAATGTAGCAGCAACATCTTAGCACACTCTGTTCCTCTACAGTCCGATACCAAACTAAGAATATTAATGCACCAACTCTGATGTTACAAGATGAAACCTCTATGTCTACACGTCAAAACTGAATTTTGAGTTTCTCAAAATCTTCACCCTGAAAGGAGCTTTTGTTCAGTGATCTAAAATGCTGTGGAAGGCCAAAACACATGTAAAAAGCTATGATTTCCAAAATGACTGCAGTACCTAGGGACAAGGTTTAAGACTGTAACATTGATACTGAGTAGTCTATGTAAATCAAACTACAGGAAAAAAGTCAGAAGATTGATACTGATGTAGTTTTGAACTACGATTAAGATGTTTCACCCCTTAAGAACCAATTGTAGACACTTACGGCTCAAGTATTGCAGATGCTTAAAGAGCGTGATAAGTTTTAGAGCTCAAGCTCCTGACTGTGCAATCTATTATTTCAAAGGTTCCACGTTATCTTCTGGCTATGATTCCTCTGAAACACTAAAAAAGCTGTGAATTCCAACATCCATTATTAAATGTGCACATTTGCAATGGACTTTCTTTTCTTTGATTCCGTATCATACAGCCTCAAATGGCTTGTTCCTGCCATACATTATTCTGTAAGGCAATAAGACATATCTAAAACATCCCATCTCAGCTGTGACTGGAAAATTATCATTTTACAACCCTCTTATTGTTCGTGTCTTATCTGTTAGGAGAGCTTTCCTACCACAGCTGCCAGAAGATTAGGTGTTACCTAATGTTCCTCTTAAAAAAAAATAATACACCTTTTTTGATAGTACTTCAACCTTCACATTTATACATTCCACTTTAACATAAAAATATTTTAACTCCTATGGAGTACATTCATTCTCATTGATTTACATACTGTCATTTCACTTGGAATTTTTGACATGAAAAATATGTCTACTAGGAAGACCAAGGTGAAGGAACACAGGATACAGCTTTGGCCAATTCCTAACATCTTCTGCATTTCATGTTGGACTGACTCAGAGTATTTTTGTAACTTAGAAGAAGTCCAGAGACAGTGTGTGTAAGGTTGTTGGTATTTACTTCACATGTACAAAATACAGATATTTTCTTCAGGAATCTTTCAATAATCTTCCCCACGTACCTTGTTCACTTTACACCCGGTAAAATCAAATAATAAAGATATGGTTCTTAATATAATCAATATTTCCCTGTCCATGTCCTGACAGGTCAGAGCTGCTAATTTTGTGGCTGATCTATAGTGATGATGCCATCATTCGCTGTTTCAAACTGTAACCTCAGGAAGGGACTCAGTAAAAATGACACGTTTTTTATCACTATGGTGGATTTGAATTATTACAATTAAGATGTGACAAAAGTGTAGACTTTCAGCCTCAATTTGTTTCGCAAAAATATGGCATTTACCGTTTAGGAATTCTGACCATTTTATACAGACAACTTCCATTTTCAGGGGCTCAAAAATATTTGGACAATTGACTGGCAAGCTCTTTCCTGTCCAGGTGTGGTCCCTCGTTATTTTAAGACAAATGAAGTAGATAAAAGATCTGGAGTTCATTTCAGGTTTTGAATTGGTACTTGGCAGCTATTTGACTGGAGGTTTCAATATGTTGTCCAAAGACATGTCAGTGACAGTAAAGGAGGCCATTGTTGGGCTGAAAAAAACAAAATAAATCAATCAGAGAGATGAAAGAAACTTTAGGAGTGATGAAATCAACAATTTGGTGCACTCTAAGAAAGAAAAAATGCACTGGGGAAGACGACTAAAGTGGAGGATGGTAGACTCTTTCCTTGGTTTACAAAAACACTTTACTACATAGGGACAAGTCAAGATATCTCTTGAGAAGGTAGGTGTATCCCTGTCAAAATCTACTATCAAGAAACGCCATCATAAATGTATATACAGAGGGTTCACAACAAGGTGCAAACCACTGGTCACATTTGAGAAGAGGAAGGCCAGATTAGGCTTTGCAAGAAAACACCTAAAAAAGGCTCCCAAGTTCTGAAACAAAGATAAACTTGTATCAATGGTGTATGATCAATATGATGTGGGGAGGAGGCAGTGTTATGGTGTGGACATGTATGGCTGTCAATGGAACTTACTGATGATGTGACTGCTGACAGAAATAGCAAGATGAATTCTGATGTGTATAGGGCTTTACTCTCTGCTCACATTCAGCCAAGTGCTACAAAACTTATAGGTTTGCACTTCACATTGCAGATGGATAATGACCCTAAACATACTAAAAATGCAGCTCAAGACTTTTTGAGGGCAAAAAAAGTTACTGTTATTCAATGGCCAAGTCACTCACCAGTCTTGGAGCCAATACAGCAGCATTCCAGTTCCTGAAAACAAAACTGAGGCCAAAAATACCCCGAAACAAGCAGCAACTGAAGGTGGCTGCCGTTAAGGACTGGTAATGCATTTCCAGTGAGGAAATGGTGATGTCCATGGCCTCCTGACTTCAGGCAGTAATTGACTACAATGATTTTTCAATCAAGTATTAAAAGTATGGTTATATTTGCAATTTTGTTAGTCCAAATACTTCTGACCCTTTGAAAATGTAGGTACTCTGCATAAAATGGCTGTAATTCCTAAATGGTAAATGCCATTTGATAAATGCCAAATGTTTGTGAGACTTCCTAGATTAAAGCTGAAAGTGTGCACTTTGATGACATTGTTTTATTTCAAATCCATGGTGGTGGTGGTGTATATACACAAATTGATAAAAATGGTGTCCAAATACTTCTGGACCTAATTGTGTATCACATTGCCAGCTTAACTATGTTAAATTTCCTCAGCAGTGGAGTCTGGCTCATGAAAAGTACACTTTAACTCTGAGAATGTGTTACTAAATCTGAAATAATCAATACTGTCATCTGCGTGTTGATACTGCAAGATCAGTTTGGGTGTCTGAGGAGTCAGCGTCAGATCTTGACAGCTGACTGAGCTGCTGTGATTCTCCTGACTGAGAATCCCTTGAGACGCAGAGGGGAATATAAGACTCATCTCACCAACGTGTGGTTATTCTGTTATCAGCAGACATCAATTATCACGGCAACAGTTGAAGATTCAAAGCAACTGGGTCAACACAAGATATATGCGTATATATAGAGAGAGGGGGGTGGGTGAGAGGTTTAAAAAGAGAGACTAAAGGAACAATACCCCCTGCCACCTTAAAGACAACATTATTAGTCACAGGACGACTGTGGGAGTCATGCACTATTGAGTGTTATTTCTCTCCTCCCTACCAGTGGTCTCCTCTCTCTGTATCTTACATCGAATCTGTCACGATCACTTTTCTAGGGGAACTCGTTATCTTCTTGCACAGAGGTCTGTGGTCTTGCAGGGGCCAAGGAAAGGATCATTGTTGTGTGTGTTTGTGTGTGTATGTGTCATAAACGCGCTTGAAAGAGCTGGGTGCGATGCTATGATAAAAGCATTAGTGGAGAGGTAACGGTGGAAGAGCAGGACTAGGATGAAATACAATGTCAGGAAAGCCAGCGATGAACCAGAAAACTCAATGTGTAAGAACGTTTTGTAATTTTCCTCCTGCCCATCTCTGTTAAATCCTTGCTTCCTTCCTTGTCCTTTACTTCCCTTTCCTCCCATCTTACACACTTTCCCCTATGCTTGTTTTTTTTTCCCCACAAAAAGCTGCTCTTCATTTGAAAATTCTTACCTCTTTTTCATTCCCTGTTTTTTTCCCTTTGCTGGATCACAGCAGGAAAGCTAAATCCATTCAGTGCATAAGAAAGAGCAAATAGGCAGGACATTAAATTCCCATTTAAATGTTTGCTGCTCACATTGTTATCGACATGCGAGAAATCCTTGCTTCTGTGAGGGCAAACAGTAGAGGTTGTGCATGAATAAAAACACAGACACACACACTATTTTGACAATGGTGTTGTTTATCCAAACAACAAATCCACCCACCGCAAAGATCTGTTGCTGGCTTTGTTGGGGTCTCTTGGCTGCCCGCTACCCTCTGTGTTGCTATAAAATTAAAGCTCTGAAGTTCCCTTTGGATCACGCAGAGCCAAGCTGTGTTACGTAGGCAGCTGTGTGTACATATGCATACTGAGACACTGTAAGTAAATACACCCAGCAGGCGCACATACCAACTAGCTGCAAGGACAAAAAGAAAAAAGAAAAAAACCCCACAAAATTGAAAAAAAAAAAGAAAAAAGAAAAAAAGAAAGGTGCTTATAAGCATGAATGCATGCTCCCATCACATCCACCCAAATTTACCATGCAAATGAACGGATGGGCCACTGTTCCACTCATTTGTCTCACAGTGATTCATGCAGCTTGCGTGAGGATGAATCGTTGGTGTATTTGTGCATTTGCATGTGGGGGTGCTTGTTTGTGTATCAGAAAGAAAAGAGCCAAGAGAAAGGCTGACATCCTCATTTGTTAGAACTAATGTTATTATCCGCATGAAAGGTACGAACTGTAAAATAAGACATTTTAAACTGCTTTGTGTGGCTCTGTGGGGTTTTGGCAAAAACAGCCAACATCACAAAGTACACAGAGACAGAATTCCAAAGGAAAGGTTGACATTTTCCTAATGGTCCCCTGAACACATTTCTTAACCAGCTAGACCTTTATAAGACAATCTGCTCAAAAAGTGTGTTCAGTTTAACAGTAAATGTACTTACTCTAACCAAGCAAATTCATTCTTCTCGTTTTTTTATTGATAGCTAAATTTATAGTCTCAACTGTTGCCTCTCTTATATTGTAACTTTTGTGATCACAATTAAAACAGAATCAGCATTGGATGTAATAACACATTGGGTATGTTATTTATTCTCCTGTAATAGAAAGGTAAGTAGGCTAAGAAAGTTCGATTAACATTATCTGCTGAGAATCTGTCACCCCTCTCAGCCACATCCCTTTTGACCCTAAGTAAGGTTCATGCTCTGTGTTTTTGCTTGTTGATTGTATTACTCATGTGGAAACTCTGAATTATGTCATGCTGGGGTTTGATGCTGCTAAATACTCTCTGTTGTCAAGTTTAAGAAGTTTGTGCAGCAGCAAATACTTTGGATTTTAAAGATTCAAAAGATAACAAAAGGCATCTCAAAGTGAAGAAGCCATCATTAACATGACAGGTTGGTTACAGTGGCTGAGTAGGTTATTACAGACAACATTGGTGCTTGTTCCAAAGGACCTCTGCCAACTCAGCATATCATCTACTAAAAGCTTACTTCAACCCAGTCCAGTTCTGTGATAAATGACAGACAGAAACTGACAGGTGGTTTGGTAGGTCCAGTTGAGCTCACAGAACTGACATAAAGATAGAGATGGAAAAAATACACGGTTAGATATTGGATAGAAAATTCATTATGCAAAAAAATACATACATAAAATAATAAAAGACAATTTTGTTTTTAATGAAATGAACATTTATTTTTCAGTTTTTTTTTTTTTCTTTCTCCGCACCAAAACGCAAATATTGTACAACACAAGTGTTCCATTGCCCGTACCCAGTTTTGTTTTCAAAGCCATTATTTAAATTCTCAATTCATAATTCATTGTAACTATTGTCACTCCATAAACAGCCACAGAATAAAAGCTTATGCATCAGCACTGTGTACTCACAATAAAAAACATTGGAAATAAAATGACCTAGTTTGCAGTGTAACTTTAGTCAAACATCCATTAGTTATTTATTTTTGACAGGATTATACTTTCCAGTTCAGCATTACAAACTTTTCTAATTAAAGGTCATACAATGGAAAGAAAAAAAAAATCATTAAATCAAAGTTCCATCCCTTCATTTAAGGTTTGGCCACCAGTTTGCCCCAATTGAAATAACACTCATTATGAAGTTCATCAATGCAGGGTTTTACTTTTCTTTCAAACTCTAAAGAGCAGATTTGACACCGTGGTTCAACAAAGAATGGCTAACAATCAATAAGTCTTTCAAATACTTCAGCGAACAACAGAATAGTAGAACGGACAGTGTAATAAATTGCTAATTTATGTAAGCTTCAAGATTTTGTTCAAATAAACCTTCATCTACGTAAAAGAAAAAATAAATACAAATTCTATATTACGAGACTTATATTTCCTGCAGTTTTAAAGCATAAAACAGCTCTGAATATACAGCTTCTCCCAGCAGACATTACAACGTTTTGATTCAAACGAGTAAGCAAATACGTCTGTGTGGTTTGCCTTTCACAAATGGGTCTGAGGCCAGTCTGCTGTGATAGGAGAGGGATAAAACAGTTATATGCTGTCATTCATAATGCATAGTTTAGTGAAATTATTGATGTTATCTGCTTCCATTCACAAGATGTATTAATCTAAGATTTATTTATTCAAATAAAGAAACAGAGAAATTTAAAAAAAAAAAAAAGCCTCTAACACTTTGACAGACTTCAGAGATACTGCCCATCTGCTTGGGTGAAACCCTGCCTTCGAGCTTTGTGGTCCCTGCGGAAAGATAACCAGGCATAGGACTAAACACCAGCAGACAGACCCTTATCCCCCCAGCTTAATGTCCTTGTGGCTAAGGGTAATGTAGAGAGATGGATGGCCCCGACCTATCCCTCCTCTGTAGGGTCCCTGGCTGTGAGATTGCATGCCTGATACTATCCTCCATCTCCCTGTCTGTGACAACCAAACTCCAATCCCCACACCCCCACTTCACACCAAACCTCTCAGATCGATGCGGCTCACTGATGTGCCGTCCGTCAAATCCATGGGCTAGGCAATACACCACCTACCCATAAGGAGTGATGGCTGCAAGACAGTGCATGAAACACTTTATATATATATATAAATAGTATGTGTATATTCACCAGTTCCTCAAACCAAATTTGGTGCCAAACGAGCATTTTTCCTTGTTGTACCACCTCCATCGCTCTCGTTCTTTCATTCTCTCGCTACTCACATCCTTGGCGTGTCATGATCAAATGGGTGCTTTTAGAGTTCAGTGGTTGACCTGGGACTTGAGGAGGCCACCATTCCATCACATACCCTATCGTCCACCTTGCATTCTTTTATCACTTCTTCCCTCCATCACCTCTCCATCACCTTACATCCATTTCTCCATCAGCAAATCCTACCCTTCCATTTCTCTTCCACTCGGGACAGATACTTTCCATATAATTCACCATAATGAGAGCACCACCACCCACAAACTCATCCCACCACGCTCCACAAGGTATGAAAACTGATTGTTTGAGAGGGTAATTGTAAGATGGAAGTGTGGCCACAACCATGAAATGAAAACATGGGTGATCTATGAAAAGAAATCTATCTTGAACAGATGGCAGGACGAAGATGGGCACCTTGATTTCACCACATAATCCTCGCTCCACTTAACTGCTGCATCTCAAAAGCTGCTGGTAAATATTAACATTTAAAAGAGAAAAGGGAAGACACAAAGAATTGGCATTATTGAGATTCTTTGGTACCTTATTAAACACAAACTTTACAAACACAAATAATATGTAAGAGTTGACCACCTGTAGAAATCATACTCTTAACAAATTGGGGGCAGCACACAACCAAACCACAACCTAACCATCAAGTTCTAACTAGCTGCTGTGAGCTAACAAGTTCAGTTAGCCGCAAAGCTGGGGTGCATGCTAGCAGCAGAGGTTTGAACCACTGTGAGGACAAGGTTTTCTAACCGAGGACTATGGGTATTGCTACAATTTTATCAAAACTGGTTATGGATACTGGTATTTAGCAATAATACTCTCTACAAGTTGATGCAGAAAATACACAAAAAGCTGTGAAAAAGTTTATTTTTTTCTTTCTTGTCACAAACTGGGCAACTCCTTGTCCTTGTGCGTCTTAGGAGATAACAAAAAAATGCCTTAACAAATTATATTACAACAACATTAAGTCACTAGAACAATGGAGAAGACAATGCAGGCATCTCTCCTGTATATCACGACCCACTAAGCAACAATTTTTATTTCATCAACTAAAACTTCACCAACCTTTACTTATGTATTTCTCACATTTCCGTTTTTCTTGATTGTATAACTAGAATTGTGTTGCATTCATAAAATCTTTGTAGTGGCAACCTGAGATAAGGGTGTTATTTAAACCTTTGAGCATTTTTTTAATATGTCATGTGTAATCCATGCTTGTGCATAAGCAACCATACTGTGCTGAAGCACACCCCTTCCAGCTCTGCCAGGACCAAGGAATGCACCGTGTTTGAGCACAGTACGGAGCGAGCGAGCGTGCTGGGGAAAAAGTAGACATGGCCCAGTTTGAGTGCGCTCCTAGCTCCTCGCATACAACAATGTGGTGTCCGACATCGGCGCCTGATAGCAGCAGCAGGATTGCTGTTACACTGTTACAGGATTGCTGCCAGCTACGTAAGAATTTATGTCAGAAATACTGATAGCAGTATCACTTGTCAGGAAATGACAAATGATAAAATTGGCATTTAATTATCAAACTAATCATGTACCTGTTCCACTTAATACCAGTTTTTGGTAAACCATCCCTACCGAGCATCCAAGCATCTGTTTTCAGCAGCTGGACAGGGACCAGACAAAACTTGTAAGTCCAATGCAGGCTAATAGGACAAATGGAAATACCGTACGGTAGCATTTATAGCCTTGCCGCCCAGCAATCTGACTTTGGGAATGACTAAGATAGAGAAGGCTCAGGCAGACACAGGAGAGGTGTGGAGGAGGAGAGCATTTAGTCGAGATAGGGCATCAGTCAATGCCCAACCCTTGATGGCTGACCTATACATTTGCCTAATGAGGTACAAAGTAGTATTAACACACAGGATATCCAGGCCAGTGAAAGCTGATTAATTTAAGTTAACTTCAGTAGATAGCTTATGTTGTACTACAATTCATACAGTAGATGTGTATGACAACCTTTCAACAGATAATTCCAGAAAAGTTGATTATTGAGTCTGGCAGGATGACCAATGTTGACACTAACTGAGCCAGAGGATAGTGGCCAACTTAAAGCGTTGCTGTTTGACAACCTGGGAATGAGACCCAACAGTCAGCTATAGCTCTGCTGGAGATGGGTCTCATCCGCTCCAATGTAGGTACTGTTTTGGGTCCTGATCCAGACATAATTCACTGTTATCAAAGACAGATGAGGGCCCCTCAGCTATGCCTGGGATGTGTGACTTCAGCTTCAGCCTCTTAAACCTTTCCTTTAAAACAGCATTTTATTATTAAACATAGATGTAATTTCAATATGTCCGATGTGCTTTACAACATTTTTTTTGTTTTCTTGTTATCTGCTATGTACTTTATTTAATTGTATGGGATTTGGTTTGCCTCAGTCCTAAAGTATTGTGGTTTAACAACGTATGGGACATTGTAACTTTGTATTTAAAAGTTCAGTATAAATCCATCCTTTAGTTTGGATTATAATGTTAACGAATAAAGAAACAAATGCCCGCTCAAAAAAATCTCCTTCTTGGCAAAAGTAATAATTGGACCAATGTGGATTGAACCAATGTTCCGCATATGTTTACTAGATAGCATGCTGTAGCCCGCTATATATAGTGGCTATGTGTCTATCAGAGAACATTAGAATACAACAATTTTACATTTCTGTAAATAAATGGCCACCAGAAGCAGTTTCAAACATACACAAGCGATCATTTTTGCCAACACGCTCCACTCCTCAGCAGCTGCTATCAGGTCATAAGGTCTGTTGGAACAGCCATCGTGGACATGTTGCAAATCAGCCTTCAATCCAGTCTTTCCACATTTTGGCTTGTACTTCGGTAAGCGATCAGCTTCTTCAAAACTTAAGGGGAGCAGATCTCCAATCACCATTTTCATTATTAGCAGGCTAATCTTCAGTGCTCTGTTATCATCACAGCAGCGTGTGCTAACAAAGCTGCTAGATAATGTCTGTTGTCTGTCTTCTCTGCTTACTCCTGTCCTTTAAGTGCATGTGGTTAAACCCTGAACTAGTATTTCAAAAAGTTTAGGCCTCATGGTTCCTTTTCACGGCTTCTAATTGTGCATGGGACGCCGACTAAGTTCAAATGTTGTAGCCGAAAAATGCCACATGTTTTGTATTGGTCAGTTTTAGGCCTCATGGTTCCTTTTCACGCCTTCTATCGGTGCATGGGACGCCGACTAAGTTCAAATGTTGTAGCCGAAAACAACACTGCACACGTACACAAATAGTAAAACAATACTCAAATAATAATAGCGTCAAAGGGTACTCGGGTAATCGAATACTTGTACCCATCCCTAGGAAACATAGAACCAAACATATTTGTGGCTTAACCTTTTACATGGTTTCTGAATTATCACATATAGTATACTATATTGTACTTCATGAAAGATGCAACAATTATTTCACTCTGAGTGTAAATACTAAGGTATAATAGAAAATAATACATGTTTCTTCCTTGGAAACACAGTTTGTTTTACTGATGTTTTAAATAAGCTACCATGTTGATAATGTGATTTTATTTTAGAATACATTTTGCATTGTATTTCATAGATGTAAAGTGTTAACTGTAAGGAAAGTTAATCTAGACATATACTGTACATATAGTTGATGTGTGCAGGGTTGCAATGTAAAACTGGCTACTGGCTGTGGTGGAGATCTATGGTTGCTAGGCTTCCTTGTTATTAACTAATAATACTTTCACTCTGATGTTTACATCAAAGTTTGTTTGCAAGGGAAAAAAAATCAATGAAGGCTTTTTCTTTATTTACTGCTGGATACGCTTACAAAGAACAGGACATTTTGAAATCCTGCGAAAAATGATGACCCACATTCCCGATGCCTTGTATAAAGCCTGAACTGCATGTGTAAAGAAAAAAACAAAAACAAAAACTAACAACAGTGGATGCAGTCCAAATGCCAAATGTGGGTGGCCAAAGGTATCTCGATTAGAAACTGGTGCACGGGTGTAAATGCAAGGCCTTGTGTGAATAATAAAAGATATTTACTGTAAATATTTAACAGCTCGGCAGTGACAGACATCACAAACACAATCAGCTGCTGCTTTAGGGCTGCTAAGCATGTGTAGTTCTCCTTGGTTAAAAAGCAAGAGTGAAGAAAAGAGAGGAGGGAGAGTGCAACCTATGGTTACCGCTATTTTTATATACACTGTAAACTGTTCCCACTGTGAGTGGCTGGATTATCTGGATAGAAGAGAAAATGGGGGATATATTACTTATTTTTGGTGTGGTCCTTGATAAATCTCCACAGATCTATGATGTGAGGAACAATTTGAAATAATTTTAATGAATCACATTTAAAAATCTGAAAGGTTTGAGTCAAAACCTAAAAAAAGAGCCCACTAGTTGCATCCCAATTGAAATGTTACTCAGACAGAGGCCACCCGTTCATGATGTAATTTATTACTAATAATAACATTACATTAATATAATATATCATAAAATAACAGCATCACTTTGAAGCTGTCCAGCACAAAGCATGAGGCATGTCCAACACTCTGTAATATTTTAATTAACTACTCAGAACAAAATGTACTTTCAAACCACTAAACACATTAATCTGACCTCATTTTACCCAATAAAGTAAATTTAACATCCATGTAAAAACACTTAAAAGTCCAGGAGAATGATGATAATTGATAATCAAGCTGCAAGCTGAAATTAATAACAGGTAATTACAGGTTGTTTTTAGATTGACTTCACATACAAATGACATATAAATGCTAATTTAATTG